>CAUYRT010027647.1:0-47514 GCA_963574885.1 Lepilemur ruficaudatus | reverse complement strand
TGGCCAACTAAAAAAAATATATAAAAAAAATTAGCCGTGCCTGGTGGTGCATGCCTGTAGTCCCAGCTACTCGGGAGGCTGAGGCAGAAGGATCGCTTGAGCCCAGGAGTTTGAGGTTGCTGTGAGCTAGGCTGACTCCACGGCACTCTAGCCCGGGCAACAGAGTGAGACTCTGTCTCAAAAAAAAAAAAAAGCTTTTCTAGTTTGGGAATTCTTGTAGAGATGTGACAAAATCTCAGGATTTTACATATATTGTAACACATACACTGTATACTCATTATATTGAAACACATACGGTATGTACACATGATATTGTATATAATGTCTTCAGTACATACATATTGAAACACATACAATATATACGTATTATGTTGTATATAGTGTTTTCAGTACAGTTATTTTATCATGTTATTATAATAGCATGTGCTTACACATACATCTAATACTTGTTACTGCATCATCTGTGGGTGGATATGATATGGTGCGATGATATGGTTGAACCTATTTGCAGTCATTGGGCAAAATCATTTATACTTATTTATTGTGATGTTTACTGAGTCCCTCCCTTGCTACAATTTAATAGTGAGTTGGTAACTTTCCATATTGCTTACCAATAGCAAAAGGTTTAGAATTGTATGAAAATACAATTTCTATATTATGTTAACTGGAAGAAGGTATAGTGGACATTTTCATAGGTGTAACTTTTTGGTAAACATTTCCATTTGTTATTTGGGCCAAATAGAGTCAGAACCTCGAATAATAAGGCAAAGGCAGGTCACAGTATGGTTACCATTGCACAGTAATAATGCTTGGAAATCATTAAAGATTTGTTATTTTTAACTGTCAGGTTTTATAGGCTGAGAACCATGTGGGAATCATTCTTCCTGACTTTTACTCTGTTACATCCATACTACTGAATGAGATTATTACTATAGTCCTATAGGCTTATCTCCATTTAGCTCCCTGAAAAAAGTGTTAGTATTCATTTTTTTTTTTTTTTAGGAATTTGCATCTTGCAGAGTACTATGCTAGGCATAGAGGAAGATCTAAAGGATTATATGGCCGTACCCATAATGCAGCATCGCAATGATAGACATGATAATGCTGAAAATAATATGTAACATTTCCTACTTTTTTATTTGCCAAATTAGCCATACTTGTGAAAGATTTATCTTGGTGATCACTTGTAGTATCCCTAAATATTGATAGAGTTTAATAGTATCTCTAATTTTACTAAATAATTTTTCCAGGTTGCCCTACATGTTGTATAATTTTGAGTTCTATTCTTGTCCACACGAGATCCATCAAAAGTTACATTTTTAAATTTAATAGTCTTTGGATTTATGAGAGTTGAGTTAGCTTGTTGCTAAAAAATAGAACAAGTTATTGATTGGATACTTGAACTTACAGTTCAGGTAACCTTTACAAGAATATTATCTAATTTGCCCTAACTATAATAAATAGAAGCCTTCACTTATTTGTCCACATTGGCATGAGATGACATGGTGGATCCCGGAAAGATAGTAGTCTGATCACACTAGTTCATCCTAAAAGTCTGAATGACTTCCAGGCTGAAATTTATCAGCTTTCAAAATAAGACATGAATGCAAGCTATCTGTTTGTCCCCTACCCCAAAGTCACCATTGACTGTGCATAATCTAGGTAATTGGTCTTTTTGTTTTTTTATTTGAGACAGAGTCTCACTCTATTGACTGAGCTAGAGTGCCATGGCATCAGCCTAGCTCACAGCAACCTCAAAGTCCTGGGCTCAAGCAATCCTTCTGCCTCAGCCTCCAGAGGAGCTGGGACTACAGGCTTGTGTCACCATGCCCGGCTAATTTTTTTCTATATATTTTTAGTTGTCCAGGTAATTTCTTTCTATTTTTAGTGGAGACGGGGTCTCGCTCTTGCTCAGGCTGCTCTTGAACTCCTGAGTTCGAAGGATCCTCCCGCCTTGGCTTCCCAGAGTGCTAGGATTACAGGCGTGAGCCACCGCGCCCGGCCAGGGTAATTGGTCTTGATAAAAATTAAAAAAAGATTATGAATTCTTGGCTACATGCAAGTCTCTTGAAATATCTAAGGTTATTATTGAGCAACTTGGGAGATTTAAATAAATGTCAGTCCATTCATTTCATGTTCTTGCTATCAGTATAAATACTGAATAAAAGATACCAAAAATGCTTGTGAAACATTTGAAAGCACCAAATATGAATTTGTTGTTAACTGAATTTTAGATAGTTTATTTATATAAACTCAGCCATGACACATATATTTATTTTTTAATGCTGCTTATTTTATGCTTCATTTTATAAGAAGAGTTAGGAGACCTGGTTCAAATAAAAAAGGAGTAGATTTTAATGCCATAGTTTATATTGTATTTGCCTATCATTTAATTAACTGCATATATTTTTTCAATCTTAGAAATATGTGATATATAAATGATATAACTGCATAGTTTGTCAATCAAACTGGGACACTTCTAAGAAGGAAAAGGCAATGCTAGTAATAATGACATCAGGACATCAGGCATCAGTCAGGACTGTCCTGTATAAACAGGAAAGGATAGTCACCCCATATATAAGGCATCAGCCAGAACCTGCCTTTATTCCAATAATTCTCGTAAATTCTAGCCCCTTAGCACTGTCCTTTACTTTAGTGATTTATTTGCTGAAATTTCTTCTCTTGATATAAAATGGTTTGTAAGCAGCCTAGAACTCTGACTGTCTCTAGGTTAATGTGGGTCTAATTGTCTCCAGATTGCATGTTGGCTACAGTCTCCCTTTCCTTTCTCCTTTAACTCCACCCAGTCCCTGTCTTGGTATTTCTTCTATCAGACTTTTTTTTTCTTTTCCAAAGAATATTTTTGGCTGACAGAACAAAGCCAGTCAGCACAGATGTGCAGAAATCATTACTAGAGTTTAGATCAGAAATGTATTTTCAAAAGAAGTTTTGGACTTTTCTGACGGACTACAATGTTTGTATTTTTGTATGATTTTTAAAATAACACATGTGATAGGTCTTTGTTCTTGATGTTTTTAGTGTGTCAAGCAGCCTCCTCTTATAGGCATTCAGAAGAATATACATTTACAAAACACAAGACAGACTTTTTTTTTCTTCTCCCTCCACACTTAGTTTTTGTGTGTGCATTTATTACCTACATACCAACGTCTCTGTTTTATTACAAACAACTTAACCCTACTTAACCCCAACAGCCAAAAAAGAGGAAATGGAGAATGTTCCTGTTGCAAGTTGCGGGAAAGAATGCTTTGTATAGTCTCAGCTGTTGTTTCTTTTCCCTTGTGTATGGCATAAATAGACATCTCTTTTATCTTGAAGTTAGTTTTCCACTTTGCCAAAGTTGTTTTTGTCAAGGATGCCAGTGATTTCAACGTTGACAAATTCTGTCATCTTATTTGGTCTTTCCTCAGCTTTTGGCCAAGTAGATTATTTGCCCCTTGAAAGACTTTCCTTTTGTGTTGCTACATTTTTTAGTTTCCTTCTTTTTTACTGGCTACTACTTTGCAGTCTTCTTTGTGGGCTCCTCTGCTATCCACATCTCAAGGTTTAGAACTGTGGCTTTTTTTTGTTTTCCTTCTGCCTCGGTGACTCATCCATAATTTAGTACATAGTCTGTGTACATCCTGATGACTCTCAAATTTATGTTTTGTGGTCGAACTTCTCTTCTGAGTCTCCAGTCTCACATATCCAATAGTTTCCTTGGCATCTCTATTTTAACATTTCAAACTTAACACGTGCACAGTGAAACTCTGTTCCTCTTTCTGTTTTGCTTCCAACCAGTTTTCTACAAGTCTTTTTTGTTTCTGTTGCTTAAGCCAGAGACCCTGATTCCTCTTTTTCAACAAGTGTTCTTTCCAAAGATATTCTTTCCAAAAATTATCTTGAATTGTTCCACTCTTCTCCATCCCCACTGCCAAGTGATAGTCTATGGTATCATTGGTTCTTGCCTGGATTGCCATAGCTCTTTCCTAACTTGTCTCTCAGCTTCCCCTTTTGCCTCCATTGAATCCATTTTTGGTACCATGGCAAGATATAAATGTAAATTGAAATACATCACTTATTCACTTAAAATACCTTTGTGACTTCTAATTACATTTAGTAATTCCTTATCATGATCTGGTCTCTGTCTTTCAAGCCTCATCTTGTGACCTCCCCTGCCCCTACCCAACTTGTGCACAACTCTTCAGTTGATTGTCTTTTTAAAATTTCTTGAGCCTACATTTTTCCCACCTGCCTCTACTTAGATCGCTCTTACCCCAGTTTCTATAGGACTGGCTTCTTCTCATCTTTAGGCCTTGACTTAAATACCATCTCCTTCTCAGACCATTTTGTCTGAAGTAGATACTGCCATTGCTTTTCTATTTCAACTATTTCTTTCTTTCATAGTACTTACCAGAGTTTTGATTTATCTTATGTGTTTGTTTTCTTATGTTTGGTCCCCCGTTAAGGTCTTTGAGGATAGAGACTTTGTTTCTCTTGTTCCCAGCACCTACTACAGTACCTGGCACATAGTTGGTATTCAGCAAATATTTGTTGAATGAATAAATGAAAGGATGAATCTTACCGTGTTCAACTTTATGTGTTTATGTATTTTCTTTTTGGGTTTTAACATATCTAGTTTCCTAAAACCAGAGCATCCTACATAAAGAAATTCAGGGCAGAATCAAGATTTCTTAGAAAGATTAAAATAGCAGACTGAAGAGCATAAATAGCAATAATATCCCAAGCTCAAATTCTAATTTTTAACTCTGGTTTTGCTTCCTACATCACACCCTGGGTATGAATTCACATGATATAGACTAGTGTGATGGCTAGGAAAGTATATATTTTTTTAAGCTAATGGAGTAACTGGTTACTGTCACCCTAGTGTTTTATTAGTGATTTAGATTCCTGTAAGATTCCAAAATTCAGCTTTTCAACTCTTTTTCACTTTTCTTCTGCCAAGTATTTTATATCTTACCCTACCTCTACCGCATACATATCTGTTTTAGGGAGACTGTTCAGTTTTGTTATCACAGAATTGTGAATGACCACAAAACTTTAGTCCTGGTCACATCATACTGTCTTCCTTATCAACCAGTTGGTCTTTCCCCAAGTTACCCCATCACTGTCACCTCCTCTGTTCCAGCAGCACTGCGTATACCTTGAGCTCATTGAAGACATGAACCATGTGTTGTTATATCCCTTAGTTATGGTGCACATAAATTGCTCAATAAAGGGTTACTAGGTAAATGTGAATTACCATGCAATCTCTGTAGAAAATCAGAAAATGACATTTGTGCGACATGGTCTATAGTTTTCTCATTTTCTATTCTATCTTGCGGTATGTTTACTATATTTTTATTTTTGTGAAAAACTAACACTAGTTATGATTTTCTTATAGCAAAATTCTTGGGAATTTAAGATGCAAGGAAATAAATTTTGTGCATGTATGTTTCAGATATGATCATTCTGTTTCAAATGACAAAGCCCTGATGGTGCTAACTGAAGAACCACTGCTTTATATTCCTCCACCTCCTTGTCAACCCCTGATTAACACAACAGAATCTCTCAGGTGAGTGTCGTAGATTACTGCAGAAATATCACAGTTGATTCCCATGTTTGGCTTTGGAATAGTAATTGTTCAGAGTAACTAAGTGGCTGAGAGAATCTCTGAATTATTTGTTGGATAGACATATCAGTTGTCGTCCAGTATCTCTACCAACCTGATGGAGATGGTGATGGGTCAATTTTATGTGGTGCTTGCATACTTAAATATGTCTTATTTGAAAACTACAAAATGAAATTAATATGAAAATTCAAGGTGTTAGGCTTGCAGATGATAATGTTCATATCAGAAGGGGCCTTTTTCTTCAAATTAAGAAGACAATAATTTGAGGATACGTGATTCTAGAGATACTTTTCCATTAGTGCACCCTTCTTTATCAAATTTTCCCTTGCATTTTTTCCCATGATTTTAGACCTTATCCTTAAACCCTAACAACTGCCTCAAGGCTTTTTGTGATAAGTAGTAATCAACTACAGTTAAATAAGCATAGTCTAACATCTTTATAATTGTTATTAAAGGCAAACAAAATAAAGGAAGTTATATTATGAACTTGGTTTTTATTTCCAGAGTTGAAAAATTTGAATTATTTTTTTCCCCAGGCAATTGAGTTCGTTCTTTTCCTTCTCCCCAAAGAGTATTATTTTCAAAGGCTTTATTTAATGCATCTATTTGTTGTTAGGGGTCCTATGATTTGTTAAGTTCTTTCCAGTGTCTTAGATGTTTCTATGTACATTGCCCAAGAACAGAAACAGGAAATATATTTTTTGTATCCAGTTATTTATATTTGGCAGGTATTTAGCTGTAATTTTGTTAGAATTTTGAACTCATGATTGAGGAGGTTGCCATATAAAAATGCATGTCATTAAAAACAGCTTAACATTAAGTATCTCAGCTTTTTCAAATAAAAAGGCAATGTTGAGTCATCAGGCACTTGGAACGCTCTTTGGAACATACAGAGTGATTAAAATCATTTCCAACCAAGGGGTGAGACATTTGTTTGTATGAAATATGTTTAATTAATTAAGTTATGTTTTATAGGTTAAATCATGAACTTCGAGGGTGGGTTCATAGACATGAAGTAGAACGGACCAAGTCAAGAAGAATGACAAATAATCAACAGAAAACCCGTATTCTTCAGGTTTGTTTCTGCTTGTCTTTGAACAATGGTTGGCATATTTGTTAGAAGACTTCCCCCTGGGTTGCTCTCTTCCCTGGAAAATTTGGGAAGCTTGAACTTCAGCCTCTTCTCACTGCCTCCTGCTGCTTCTGACACAGCTGTCATTGCCACTGAAGCTCCCCTCCCGGGTTTTATAGCACTAGTTTAGGTTTTATAGCATTAGTACTGGCTGCTCAGGCATGGTTCTGTTTCCTGTTCTCACCTTCAAATTTGCTTTCAAGCTAGGAGTTCCTATGCACAGATATCTGTAACAAATGTTCTTGGCACAATGGTATATAATAAATAATACTATTTGTCTCCTTTCTTCTTAGAGCTTTTCAAAAAAAGAGGGTTGAGACATGGGACAATTTAAAAGTGAAGACACATCCAGGGCATTTCTGAACTTAGACATGTACCACTATGGGTTAATGACAGCTCTTAACTAGAACTGTTGAGTAGGGCTTCCAACTCAATATTGTTTGCCACAAAGCACCATTTATAGTCATCTCCATCATTCATCAAATATTTATTATTATTTCTGAAGCACTTAAACTGGCAACTGGCTTACTGCAGTTTCCTCCTAACAAACATTACCTGTGATAGATAATGAGCCAGGGACTGTTCTAGATCCTGGGAATAACAGTAGTGAGTATCATAAAGTCCCTACCTTCGTGGAGCCTGCATTCTAGTGGGAGAGCTAAACAATAACCAAGTAAATAAATACTCAGATATGCTCAAAATTAGAGGTAAGTTCTCTAAAGGAAAATAAAGCAGTTTAGGAGGTTAGAATTTGAATTGAGAAATCAGTTACTATTTTAGATTGAGTAGTCAGAGAAGGCTTCTCTGAAGAAGTTCCACTTTAAGAAGATATTGTTGGAGTAATTAATGCTAGCTGTTATAACAGCCTCAAAATCTCAGTAGCTTAATAGAATAAAAATTTGTTTTTTCACTCACACAAAATTTCACATAGTTCTCTAGAATGGCTTTCTTCTGAGCAGTTAGTAAGGGATCCAGGCTCCTTCTATTGTGTAGCCCCAATAACTTGAAATCCTTTGCTTCTAGCTTGGGTGTTAGGCAAGAAAGAACTTTGTAGATTATGCAAAATGTTTTAGGGATCAGGCCCAGGTTTTAGCCAATGTTCAGTTGGCTAAAACTGTCACTTTGCCTAACCTACTGCAAGGGAGACTTGGGAACATGTAGTCTTCCTGTGTGCTCAGGATGAAGAAACAGGTTTGGTAAGAACATTGCTTTTGCTGTAGGCAGAAAATGACAGAAGTAACAATGTAAAGGTTTAGGGGAAAGTCTGGGGAAAGAGCTTCAAGACAAAGGGAACAGCAAATATAAAGACCCTCAGGAGGGAACAGTTTGCATATCTGAGAAACATCAAGAAGCTTAGTGTGGCTGGAATGCAGGGACTGAGGGGAGAGTGGTAGATGGGACCAGAGAGGCAGCGAAGGTGAGATCACAGTGGACTTCGTAGGCTATGGTGAAAACTTTGGGTTTGTTCCTAGTTAGGAGGGAACACCATTGAAAGGTATGAGCAGGGGAGTGACTTGATATAATTTATATTTTTAAAAATCGCTAGGCTACACAAACCGTGTAAACCGTGGCAGGGAGCATGACTGGAAAGAGGGATACCAGTTAAGAAGCCATTTCAGGGGTTTAGGTAAGAGATGGTTGTGGCCCGTACTAGTCTGGTGGCTGTGAAGGCAGAGGAGTGTACTTGGATGCCAAATATATTTTGAAAGTAGAGCTGCTAGAGATCGTTGATGTAAAATAAAAAGGAATCAATAATAATGCCTTAGGTACTAGATGAATGGCAATGCCATTTACTGTGACTAAGACTGGGGAAGGAGCAGTGGAGGCAGGAGTCAAGGCTTTGAGAAATGTTAAGTTTGATGTGGCTGTTAGACATTCAAGTGGAGAAGTCAAGTGGGCAATCAAATCTCCAGGTCTGGAATTTAGGAGAGAGGTTGGGAATTGATGTTAATTTGGGATGCTGTTAACTAGGGAGAAACTAAAAGGAAAGAAGGGAGTGAGGACCTGAGCCCTGGGCCAACTCCAATATTAGAGACTAAAAGAGAAGAATCAGCACTTGAAAAAGAAGAGGGGTGGGTGACCAGTAAGATATGGAAAGATACAGGATAGCGGTGTCCCAAAACCCAAGCAAAGAAAGTTTTGTTGGTTTTTTTTTTTTTTTTTCCCAGAGATGGGATCTTGCTATGTCACCCAGATCACTGTAATCTTGAAGTCCTGGGCTCAAGCAATCCTCTTCCCTTACCTCCTGAGTGGCTAGTATTATAGTCATGTGCCACCATACCCCAATAATTTTTTTATTTTTTGTATATATGGGGTCTTGGAGTCTTGTTATATTGCCCAGCCTGGTCTTGAACTCTTGACCTCAAGCGATCCTCCCACTTTGGCCTTCCAAAGTGGTAGGATGACAGGCTTGAACAGTGGTTGCCTGGCCTAAAGAAAGTTTGTTAAGAAGAGGAATGTGATTAACTGGTATGGAGCTAAGAGATATTGGTTAAAATAAGGAATGAGGAATACTTTTGGAATTGACAATTAGAACTTATTAGAGATTTTAATGAAAGTTGTTTTATTGGAGTGGCCATAACAAAAGCCAATTGAAGTGGATTCAGGGAAGTAATAATGGAGGAGAAAGTGAAGAAAATTATTTCAGGATAATCCTCATAAATGGTAGTAGAGAAATGGAATAGCAGTAAGAATCAAGAAAGAGGTTTTATTTTTGGATGGGAAATATTTCACCAGGTATACATGTTTACGTGTTAATGGAAACATCTTAACTGTTTGATTATTTGGATACTAATTGGAAGCAGTATGTGATATGTTCAAAAGTAGATTAAAATGATATCAAGAAACATGGATTTTTAATCATTATAGACTGTTTTCATCTATAAAATAATGAGGGTTAGTCTAGATGAGCGCAAGTGCTGACATTGTGAGATTCTATGATTATCCAGTATGTGTTTCTCTAGACCTCTCCAACACCCTTTATTTATCTACTTTGGCAAATTTATTGGTTGTTGCTACTTCTAGAGTCTGCAGGCAGTCATTACCAATGTCATGGTTACCTCAAAATCCCAAAGCTGCTTGTTGGCATTGGAACGTGGAATCCAGTACAGCAGTACAGCAGGAAATTCATGTCTGCCAAAGCCTGCACATCACCATACCATGGCCAGAGGAAAAATGGACTGTCTCTCTTTCACTTTCAAAATCTGGAGCAAATAAATCTTATTTGCACAGCCTAAATATATCTAGAACCCTGGTGGCAAAATAGTTTGAGTAATATAGGCTTCAGGCTTCCATCCTTTGCTGTAGAGGGGTGAGCACAGGAGACGGGAATAGATCATTGCCACACAGCTGGTGTAATGGGCTTTATGAAAAATTAGATTAAAATTCTTGGCCTCGATGTGTTTTTTTACCTTATCTTCAGATATAATTTTTCATGTTATTCTTTCCTGTTCATTGGATAAATGAATAGAGTGTTTACTGTGGAAGGGGTGCTTAGTGTTCTTTAATCTCAAAAGAATTCTAATGCAAGGAAAATAATTTTAATTTCATAGTCTGTTCATTTGGAGGAGATTTGTATAATAGTTTAAAGTTTTATTTCTTTCCGTGCTATTTTGGATACATATCTTTCTGTAAGGAGCTTAAATAATGATCAGAAATGTGGGAATCTTAGCTATAATTGAAAAAGGAATGATGGGTATGAATCTGTATTTGTCAATGTTAAAAGAAGTTCTTGGTTAGTCAGAGGAAGGAAAAGGATTATTCTGCTAATGCTGTTGTCAATACCTAAAGCATATGAGAATTCTTTGATTCTCTTAGTGTAGAGAGCCTATCACTGCACTGCTTTTTCTTCTTTTCTCATTTCAACCTTCTTTTTTCCTCTCAGTTACTTCTTTCAGGTGCTGAAAGCACCTAAAAATCCTATAAGGTATTCTGTAATTTTGGTGAACTGACATTTCTTTGAAATATCTGTTGATTTAAGTATTATATCTTTGATTTGACCCATCCTATTTCATAATTCTTCCCTTTTGCTAGACTGTGAGTAAAAGATAAAGGGACAAATTAGTGAAAATATCTTTCAAAATGAAGGTAAAATAAAGATATTTTCAGCCAGACAAAAACAGAGAATTTGTCTGTAGAAGACCTGTACTTAAGAAATGTTAAAGATGTTTTTCAGACTGAGGTAAATGATACCAGGTAGAACCCCAGATTAGCAGGAAGGAAGAGCATCAGAATGGGCAAATATCTAGGTAAAAAGAATAAGCCTTTAAAAAAAAACTCTTTATATTATGTGTGTATATTTAAATGTCTTTAAAAGACTATTATCTTTTTAAAGCAATAGTAACAATAATTTGTGGGGTTTATAGCTTATATAGAAGTAAAATATAAGATAATAAGGACACAAAGGGATGGAGGGAGTAAATGTAATTATACTATTAATAAAGTTTTTATATTGTTCAAATAACATTCAAAGGTAGACTGTGATAACTTAAAGATCAAAGTATAATCTCTAGAGCAGTTGCTAAAAACTAATATAAAGAAGTACAACTTATTGAAAAGACAATATAAGAAATAAAAATCGAATACTAAAAATATGCAGTTCAATGAAAAGAAGTCAGGAAAAGAGAAACAAATAAGAAACAAATAGGAACAAAATAAAAAATACATCAAGATAGTAGACTAAAATCCAACCATATTAGTAATTAAATTCAATGGGCTAAATGCATCAGTTAAAAGGCAGAGATTGTCAGACTAGATATTTTTAAAGGAAAGATCCAACCATATGCTGTTTATAAGAAATAACATTTTAAATATAAAGACACAAACAAATGGAAAATAAAAGAGTGAAAAAATATCAGATAAAGTAGACTTCTAAACAAAAGATATTAAAGAATTAAAGGACATTTCAGTTCTCTGAATAAAACTTCTACCCCGATATCTCTCTCTCTCTCTCTCTCTCTCTCTCTCTCTCTCTCTCTCTCTCTCTCTCTCTCTCTCTCTCTCTACCTTCTCTTTAAGGCTAATAACTCTTAGGTTTGCCCTTTTGAGTCTATTTTCTAGATCCTGTAGGCATGCTTCATTCTTTTTTATTCTTTCTCCTCTTCTGTGTATTTTCAAATAGTCTGTCTTCAAGCTCACTAATTCTTTCTTCTGTTTGATCAATTCTGCTGTTGGGAGACTCTGGTGCATTTCTAAGTTTGTTAATTGAATTCTTTAGCTGCAGAATTTCTGCTTGATTTTTTAAAAAATTATTTCAATCTCTGTTAAATTTCTGTTATAGGCTTCTGAATTCCTTCTCTGTGTTGTCTTGAAGTTCATTGAACTTCTTCAGGACAGCTATTTTAAATTTTTTGTCTGAAAGGTCATATATCTCTATCACTCCAGGATTGATCACTGGTTCCTTAGTCCGTTTGGTGGGGTCATGTCTTCCTGGGTGTTCTTAATGCTTGTGGATGCTCATCAATGTCTGGGTATTGAAGAGTTATATATTTATTTATTTTATTTTATTTTTTGAGACAGAGTCTCGTTCTGTTTCCCAGGCTAGAGTACTATGGTGTTAGCCTACCTCATAGCAACCTCAAACTCCTGGGCTCAAGTGATCCTCCTGCCTCAGCCTCCATAGTTGCTGGGACTTACAGGCATGCGCCACCACACCCCATTTTTAGTTGCCCAGCTAATTTTTTTCCTATTTTTAGTAAAGACAGAGTCTCGCTCTTGCTCAGGCTGGTCTTGAGCTCCTGAGCTCAAGTGATCCTCCCGCTTTGGCCTCCCAGAGTGCTAGGATTACAGGCATGAGCTACCATGCCCAGCCTAAGAGTTAGGTATTTATTTTAATCTTTGCAGTCTGGGCTTGTTTCAACCCATCCTAAAGAAGGAAATTTCATAATAACAAGAGGAGCATTTCATCAAGAAGACAACAATTCTAAATGTGTAGGCTCCTAATAACAAAACTTCAAAATACACATAGGGAAAAGTGACAGAACTCCAGGGAAAAATAGACAGCTCTACAACGTAATTAGAGATTTTTAATTTCCTATCATTTTGATTTAAGTGTCTCACATGCTAAACCAAAATAGCTAAAAATGCAAACGTTCATGGCTAATTTTTCAGTGAGATTCCTTTTTGTTGTTGTTTTTATTTTCTTTGTTAAGAGATGGGCTCTTACTCTGTCACCCAGGTAATGTACAGTGGTGTGATCATAGCTCGCTGTAACCTTGAACTCCTGGGCTTCAGCAATCATCCTGCCTCCGCCTCCCAAGTAGCTAGGACTACAGGCATGTGCCACCATGCCAAGCTAATGTTCTTATTTTTTATAGAGATGAGGGCTTGCTATGTTGCCCAGGGTGGTCTCGAACTCCTGGCCTCAAGTGATCCTCCTGCCCTGGCTTCCCAAAGTGCTGGGATTGCGGATATGAGCCACTGCACGCAGCCAGAGGTTCCTTTGTTATTATAACTGGTATAAGCCTTAGCTAGGTAAATGGGATATCCATTTTCTGCTTGCCTGAGGTCTCTGTAACTCAGCTTTCCCTAACGCCTACCCACCCACTTCTGAGACTGGGGAAAGAAGTCTGGCTTCTTTCAGACTTTTTTATTTCATATGTGTCAAAGTAGCAGAAATCATTTAAAATTCACAGCTATTAAATCTATTTAAACCTTATATTTATCAACTAGCTATAATTTAATTTTGGTTTTATTTACTACTTGATAACCATGTCAATAAATATAGTATCTTATTAAGTGTAATTGTTTCTCTTTTTTCTTTTCATTTTATTGGTACTTTTTTCATTTTTGTTTAACAAGCATTTATTGAACACCTACTACATGCAAGACATACATTAAGTTTTTATAAAGTAAAATGCTTGACTTATTACAGAGCCGGAGTTGGAAGCCCTATATTGATCCCTGCATATTGGTTCTATCCACGAAACAAAATTGTTCCCTCTTCTTTTCTCCCTTAACCTTTCATACATGTTTCTGTGTTAGTATTTATCACATTGTATTGTTTTCATAGATCTGTCTTCCTGATTAAACTGGAAGCTTCTTAAAGGGAGAAGTCAAATGTTTAATTTTGTTGCTGTGGTGCATGTAGGTGCTTTGATTGCTGAAGCTTCTTAAAGGGAGAAGTCAAATGTTTAATTTTGTTGCTGTGGTACATGTAGGTGCTTTGATTGCTGAAAGGTGGGTATATGGACACAGTAATGAACAGATGATTAAACAATTATTTAAGCCACTGCTTGACAGGGTGAGGTCATTTCCTAATATAATAGAAGTTGATAATATGACCTTGTACTCTGATAGTCTTACAAAACTCTTCTGAAGATGAGCTTACAAAACCGCCAGGGAGTATAAAACGGCATAGCGCAAAGCAGATGCTATGTGAAAGACAAGTTTCCAGTGTAGCATATGTGGGCTGCTAATGGTTCCATACCGAACTCTTCTCTTACCCAAAGAGTCATCAGTGATATCTCCTTAATGATGGCATTTTCCATAGGTGTATTTAGGCCTAAGATCTTTGTGTTTAACTCAGTAAAACAATAGGACCTTGTTTCATTATGAATTTTTCATAGGTCTTAAGAACTTGTCATTGGCAACATAATTATTAAAATAATGTCAGGCATAAGTTGTTAAATGTTTAGTACTACTTGTACAGCTTAGTCATAAAACTTATGGTGCTTGGACTAAGCTTTTGGGTTCTTTCTTTAAACTTTATGAGAAGTGCCTTAAATGTCTTAATTTCCATAAGACACATCTGTCAGCCAAGAATGTGACCTAAAGAGATTTAATTTCTGTTAGTGTTTAATTATTTGGACTTAATATGTCAGAATATGAATACTTTAATGACAGTTTAGTAAATGTAGAATGAATCAATATAGGAAGACCTTCATATAATTTCATTATATGACATTAAACTTTTTTTTCTCTACTTTTTTTTCTCCAGGGTGCTCTGGAACAGGGCTCAAATTCTCAGTTGATGGCTGTTCAGTACACAGAAACCACTAGTATCAGGTAAGAAAGTGTGGAAACACTTGGCCAGGGAATTTAAAACAGCTAGCATTTTAGTAAAGTTGAAATTCCCACTTCCTTTTCACCTTAAATTTGTTCTCATCTATGACTTTTATATTAGTCATATACTACTATGTACATAACATATACTACTTCTGAACTGTTGCAGTAACGCCAGATAATTTCAAAAGGTCGTCTCTCCCAGCCATAATTTTGATGAGAATCTTGAATATATATAGCTCTCCTGTTCTTGATTTGCATCTGCTTCATGAGCCTAGGGGAAGGGAATGTTATTTTTTGAGTGCTCTGTGCCAGGTGTCTTGCTGAGTGCTTTACATGCATTTTATCTTTAAATCCATATAATAAGTTGAAGTATATTTTTTATATGGAAAAATTGGGCAAGTCATTTATTTTTTTTTGTAATTTTCAGAGTTTAGACCTTAGAATCAGAATTTAGACCGTACTTCTTTGACTTATAGTGCATTTTTTACTACACAATACTTATTAAGATTTTGAAAGATTCCAAAGGGAATGCTGTATCTAGAGGTTTAAATGTCTTCACCAAGACATATCTAACTAAAAGGAAAGATAATGTGGGAGGCAACGTAGTATTGTGGTTAAGATGGTAGCTTTATCTGCTCCGTTGGGCAGAGTTCAAATCATAACTGCCACTTAGTTGCTCTGGGAACTCAAACAGGTTAATGTAATTAAAGTTTTCTCATCTACAAAATTCTGGCTGCACAGAGTTGATCTAATGGTTAAGTTAGGTAATATATTTAGAGCACTTAGCGTGGTACTTGGCACATATTAAGTGCCCCCCAAATACGGTAAATGGTGATGATGTGATGATATTGACAATAGTATCACTGAAGTGGAAGTCGAGAGTCTCAGCTTCTACCTGTAGCTCTACAACAGACTTACAATTCACTATTTACTTGATGTTAATTTAACATTTACAAAGAACCTATTATGTGCCAGGCAGTATTCTGGGCTCTGAGAAAAAATATATATATAGTAAAAATGTAAGTTGAAAGCTTTTTTATTCACTATGTTATTAACTGAGACTTCCTATTAAATGACAATAAGCAGCGTTATCGGCAGTCATGAATGTTTAAAATCCTGAGATTGTATTATCTGGTTGAAATGGATAATTAAGATATATTTAAATAGTAACTAATAATTCTGTGTTAACCAGAATTTATCATTCAATTACTGTACATTTATTTGAAAAATATATCAATTGTTTGATGCATGATTATGATGGCATAATATTTCTTCATTAGTTAAAAATACTTTTAATTAATTACAGTCAATCCTCATTATTCATAGATTCTGCATTTGCAAATTCACCTACTAAAATCTGCTAAAATTTATCTGTAACCCCAAAATTAATACTTGCAGTGCTTTTTTTTTTGTCATTTGCAAACATGCATAGATGCTCCCAGGTGAGGTTGACCAAAGCAACATTCTGCCTTCTTCTTCTTTCAGCCCTCATAGCATAAACAAAGTTTTTTTATGGCCCATTTAGTGCCACATTTTTCATAATTTTGTGCTTTTTATTGCTGAGTTTGCCATTTAAAATGGCCCCTAGGCATATTGCTGAAGTGCTGCCTAGTGTTCCTAAGCCCAAGCAGGCTGTGATGTGCCTTATAGAGAAAACACATCCATTAGATAAGTTTTGTTCAGGGCATGAGTTATAGTGCTGTTGGTTGTGAGTTCAAGTTAATGAATGAAAGATATATGTTAAAGAAAATATTTTTAAACAGAAACACATAAAATAAGGTTACATATTGATTGGTTGACAAAAATATTAATAACCAAATAAAAATAACCAGAGGCTCACAGGGACCTAACTCTATATTTCCCCTAGAGGAATAGTTCAGGATTTGGTGTTCACAGTGACTTATTAGAATGTAACTATCACAAATAACAAAAATTGACTGTATATTCAAAATATAATCAGAAATGGCCTAGTGAGCAAATGTGATTATTTTAAAGGAAGTTCTCATGACTCTTTCATTTTTGTTCAGGTCAGTCTTTTTCTCCTATTAAGTTAATGATGTTTGATTAATACATGTAAGTTTTCTCTTTGGAGAAAAATGAAGCATTGTCGTATCCTTTGACTATTTTGGACATTGGCCCTAAACGCTAAAAGACCCTGAAAATATTAAGACTATATTAGTATCATTTGAGTGTATCTTTGGGGGCACAAGGTGATTTGAAGTATTATAATTTTAGATTTTAATTTTATCAAAACATTTACATGATGCTTTGAATAGCAATGGCTATTAATTGTTGAGTGACTCATGGAAAGGGACTTGGCACTGTCCCTGGCACTGGGCACATATATATCATCCCCAGTAACAATACTGCAAAGTTTACGATTATCCTCATTTTATCGATGAGGAAACAGGTTGCTTAGAGAGGTTGATTTCCCCAAAAATACCCACTTGAGGAGTGCAGCAGGAATTCCAAGCCAGATCTATTTGTTTCCAAATCCTAATCTCTTTCCACCTTTTGCACAGCCTCATAGGCACGCATACCTTCACATATTTGACAGAGTGGTGAAAAATGACTTTTCCTCAGGCTTAATTTTTATCACCAGAAATTGTAAAAACCATGCAAACTTATGTAGAAATCTATTTCTGATAGTTTTTATTATCTAGTACATTTTAGAGCCTTGATTCAGAAATAAGAATATTAGCTTTAGTGAATTGGATCTTATAAATACCCTGATCTTGGGCTTTTCAAAATGTTATAAAAATTACTGCCAACGTGCTACTAATATTTTGGTTTAGAGAGATTCTTATAATTTAGACATAGCCTTAGAATGGGAAGTATTTTGGGAGAACATGGAACTTTTTACTTTAATAATACTTTACGTTTTTCTTACTTTGGCAGGAACTCAGGGAATGAGCTACAAGTATATTATGCTTCACCCAGAAGTTATCAAGACTTTTTTGAAGCCATCCGCAGAAGGGGAGACACATTTTATGTTGTGTCATTTCGAAGGGTAAGTTCATCTTGAAAGAATAAAGCTAATATTTTTGAGTGCCTGCTATATATAAGATGTTGGGGTGAATATTTTGGAAGATACAAGTATGTGAGAGATAAGAAGCAATATAAAATAAATTATGTGAGTGAGACAGTGTAAGTGCTATAATACGTGCTTAACTTTGAGCTTTTCAGCATTATGAAAATGAACATGAAATTGGTGTCAGTCTATGAGTTTATATTTAGAAAATAAATAGCCATACTATTTGTTTATAACCAAAGGAAAAGTGAAAACATAAAAATATTTTATTTAGCTCACTGTCGTTTCTTAAAATTGAGTAATATTCTAGCACTGCTTATATTATCCTGGATTAAGCTTAAGCCCATTATTTGAAGTGAGGTAACACAAAATCAGAAGAATGGGCCCCACATGTACTCGCCATCAAATTGGTACTGACTGATTAACACTGCGGTGCTCAAATGGTGGTGGGATTCGGGGGGGTGGGGGTAGACCCACATCCGAGAGATGTGGTGAGCACTGTGAACGGGAGGGGCATGCTTGAAATGTATTTGGGGATGGAAATTAGGGGTCTCAAGAGGGGGAAGGAAATCCTCTAAAACTGATTTATGTGAATAGCTGTATAACTTGGTAAATTTACTAATAACCATTTAATTGTATACTTAAAATTGAGTAAAGGCATGATATGTAAATTACACTTCAATAAAAAAAAATATTTTATTTAGGCTTTTCCTATTTAGGCTTTTTAAGTCAATTCCCATTTGGTTATTGAGAAAGAGTCTTCTGAAATGTAGATTTAAGGTGAGTCATGGGCAAGTTAATATATTAATTGTGAAATGTTTGGATCTGTCTTCCTAAAGTGTTCTATTCCTCTTGTCTCTCTTCTTGATCAAACATTTGGTTGGTGAAGAATGTGTTAAATAATCAGCTAGCTTATGCAAAAGTAAATGTTTATACCAGCACTTTTGAATGTTATGAATGTTAGACTAAATGGAAAAAATGCATAGCTATTTACATTTCATCTACTTTTCTTATAAAATGAAAATGCTGTGTATTCTTCATAGAGTTGCCATGTGAATATCATTGTTAGAGTGCTATATGTTAACCCAGAAGCACATGAATGAGTTAGAATTTCTCAGTGGTTTGTATCCCAAGGCTTTTTTTCTTCCTTTTTTTAATTTTAAGAGACAGGAGTCTCACTGTGTTGCTCAGGCTGAACTCAGACTCCTAGTGTCAAGCAACCCTGAGTTGCTGGGACTACAGGTATGCACCTCCATGCCTGGCTTATTTATTTATTTATTTATTTATTTAAAGAATATAGGGAGTGTGGTTAGAAATAACTATAGTTGACCCTTAAACAATGTGGATTTGAACACATTTATATGCAGATTTTTCTCAACCAAGTGGGGATCGAAAATACAGTATTCCTAGGATGCAAAACCCATACATACGAAGGGCCGACTTTTCACATAGGCGCATTCTACAGGGCCTACTGCAGGACTTGAATATGCAGGGATTTGGGTATACAGGGGAGGCCCTGGAATCAATCCTCCATGTATACTGAGGCACAACTGTATATACTAACAATAGAATACATAATCCATTCTCTGATTTATTGCTCCCTCTCACTGAAATTCTCAGTTAGTTATTTTCCTAAGGTATAAATATCTAGCAGCTCAGATTTTCAGGAACAGAGAACTTTGACACTTGAAGATTAGGGAGATCAAACATTTTATGTTTTTTCAGGTATTAATCAAATATGCTAAGAGATTTGGAGTACTTTAGCCATGGCATCTCATGATCTCTGCCTTTTCACAAAATTCCCTGTGCTTACTTTACTTTCTTAGACATAATTGGTATATTTCTTTACTGCATCAGCTTCAAAATTTCTTTTCAGCAGCATGGGGGCAGCTGAGAATGGGGTTTCTGGCCTAGCTCCAACTGTATTGGCTGATGAAAACAAAGTATTTGCTTTACTGTTGACTTAATTATGTTCAAAGTAGCAGAGGATGGAGGGGGTGGGAAGGTGGGAGAGGTAAACTTTTCAGAATAGGATCCAGCACTATGAAGAAGAGACTTGCTGGGTTTAAAATGATTGTGTTGAAATGTATGTTAAGTTATTAAAGAAGAATGTTTTTAATACACAAATAACCAAATAGTTTTTCTTAGGTTCAGGATGATTATTATTTGATCAAAATAATATAATGTGTATTAGAAGTAGCAATTATGAAGCCATGGCTTGAAGTCATGGTTAGTAATGCTTTTCTAAGGGAAGAGAATAAGAATTTTTATAGAGAGAATAACCCTAGCTTTAAAGGGACTGCATTTTTATAAAAAGATGAATGATATTCTTTTGTAAAATGCATGCATTGCATTTTTTGCATTCATAAAAAGCTGTTTCTCATTGGTATACTGTAAAAGTACTATTGGAAAATCATTGACTACCCCAACCCCCCCAACCCTTTAATGTTCAGAAAGACTGTTAGGCCTCTCTTGCTCATTCTGTTTGGATCTATGATTATCTAATTACTGATTTAATCACATTTTGGCATTTTATATGAAGGAAGAGTCAGGATAAACCTTAGCTTAATTAGGTAATAGTAGTTAGACAGCATTCTGTTTTATTTTTTTCCTTCTGTTTTGTTTTAATAGTAGGAAAAAGGAGGTTAATTTTATCTTGATAACTATAAACTATGCTATGGGATAGGAATTTAGTTCTTAAATACTTGGATTGTTCTTTTGCTCTTGCTAAAGTGAAAATGAAAGAAGTAATGAATTATCTCATGCTGCTTCTTCTCTTCTATCTTTCAATATGAAATATTTTCCTAACAATTTCATTGAAAAGGCACGTGGCATCATTTCTTATGAAGAAGGGTGTAGATTTTTTTCTTCCACTTATGCTCTTAATTTCATTGACAGAAATTATTGTAAGTGATTCTGCATTGAAAATTCAGAAATACAGAGATTCTGAAACCTCAAGTTTTTGCTTAGCATAAACCAGACATTTATAACAGAGTCAATAAGCAAGCCATATTTTCTTTTATAATTAGACACATATTTAACAAAATATTTTAATATCTTAAAGTGTAGAAGTAAACATTGACCATTTAGTATCCCATTATTTAGTAAACCAACTCTCTTCCAAACTTGCACTCCCTCACACTCTGCATTCCTGTACCCTTTAATCTCATTACAGTTGAGCTGCTGAAATTATTTTCTCTAAAGTAGACACACTGTTGGATGGCTTTGGAGTTCCTGTTATAGGCCCGCAAGAAAGAATGCTTGTGATCCCAGTAATCCTGACAAAGGCTCAAAACCTTTTCTGTTCTTTTGACTTTAAGAATTTTCACCTTTAACATAGTAACCTATTATGCTTTTTTGTTTAGTTCCAGATGTTCATAACTTATTTTACTATAAGTACTTTGCCTTTTTCTCCTCTCTTTCACTTGTTTTAGTATGATTTGGAAAGGAGAGTATAGGAAATAACTTATTCTCAAACTTCCAAATCACTTTGCCTAAGGTATAACTCATATATTAATAAGAAAAATCCAATGAAATTTAATGCTTATTTCTTAATGCTTTTATATGACAGTCTATTTAGGGAGGGGAGAGGTTGATTAAAAAAATATAACAAAATGAATTCAAGAGCATGGGACAGAAACATTCAGGAAAGCTCAAGTAAAATTAGATAAGAAAGTGATTTTAAAGGGGCAGAAAAGATAACATTGAGAAAATAGATAGGGAAATAATATTAATTTATCTATAATTTCAGTAAGTATTCAAATACCATCTTTAGATGCTGCCTTCTCATCCACTATTATATAGAGAAAGGATTTTTTTAAGTTTTCTGGGGCAGTTCTTCCTTAAGAACAGGTTCTCTTTGATTCAGATGGCTATGAATGTCACTTTGCCATATTATCTCCACTTATCTGATATTTCTTTTTCAAATGAGATGGATGCCTACTTTTAGAACACTTATTTCTTTTATATTTTGTTTTCAGTACCTGTCCTTCACATCAAAAAGTAAACACTTAAAAGTATCTTTTCATCTGTTTCAAATACATATATAATGTAACAGAACAATCTGAGCTTACAGATATGTGCTGCCTCAGAGCTGTTTCTCTTTCCCCTTCCACATATTTCATATAGTCCAGATATAGTGCCATATTTGGGTATTTCACCCCTCCTTGGTCCCTTATAAAAAATTTATTAACACTGTCATGTACATATGGCATGGGTTGTAATAGGAACTTAAGTAATAGGCACTTACTGTTAGATAAATGGGAATTGAAGAAGCACAGGAAACTGACTCAGCATCCAAACCGTCCCTCTGTGCTTGTGCTTCACAGAATGGAAATGGACACGAGTTCTTATAGAGAAGTGGAATGGTGGCTTGTTGTCATTATTGATTCAACAGCAGCTCCAGTGATTCCACGCTAGTCTTTTTCCACACATTGCCGATTGAAACTCCTCAAGCACAAAGCCGATCTGATTGGGTAGTCACTATTTCTTATGAAGAATTGCTCTGGCAGTCTTGGCTCATGATCAGGGTCCCTTCATTTATTTTCATTAAATATATTCTCTTGCTTTGTAAGCTAGCAACTTTATGTGGAAGGAAGAACCTAGGTCCACTTTTTTGAGAAAAATGATTGTGGCAGGCCCTTGGGGCTTCATAAACTATTAGACCACACAGCCTGCTTTTTTTAAAAAAAATTAATTCTTTCTTGTACTGGTTTCTAATTGTTTGATCTAAAACGCTCATCTTCTCATCCTTTTAAAAGCAGGAAGTATCATATCCTTTTGTATCACCATCCTGGCACTGAGCACAATGCCTGCGACTCAGTGCTTACTTAACAGAATAGTTTTAGGTTTATTTCACTAAGGGAAGTCACAGTGATGTAAGTTTGTTGTTTTTCATAATCTTTTAAAAGGTATTTTTACATTGTTTCGCTTAAAGAAATTTGAATCTATTTTACTATTCCAAGAAGTAACATAAGCTGTGCTGAATTCCAGCAGAAAGTTTAGTTAGAGATGATCTCTCTTTTGTCCATTTATGGTTATACTAGCCAACGATGCAACAGCTTTCTTTATTGTCTCTGAATATATAAGCATTAGAGCTAAAGAAACCACCTGCATATAGTGTTTAACAGCTTTCTACACTAATAAGTAGAACTTTGAAGGACTTGCATCCACATTTGTTAATATTTGGTGGAAACATTTTGGAATGGATTATTGTTAGACCTCACTGCTTTCTTTTTTGGAGAAGAGATGGTATCTCCTATTTGTACAAATTCAAGCAGCATGAGCCAGAAACATGGAACTTTGGAAAAACCATAGAAAATGCCCTGAGTATTGCAAAAAGGTTGACTGGTGATGTTATTCATTCAAAATGTTTGCCAAAGGTTTATTCCCATGGATGACCATAAAAAAGAATTTCAAAAAATAGCAATGATATTTCCTAAACTAATACCTTGATTAATAGTTAACACATGAACAATGGTATATTTTCTTAATGCATATTATTTGTCTTTTAGACATTTATGTTTAGTTTGTATACATATAAACAATTATATATATATATAAACAGTTATATATGTATAAAATCTTCACAGGCAAGAGGAATTTCCTTAGAAATCAAAGGAAATTGGTTTATAAAGTCTACTTCAAAAAGATACAGCTCCTTGTTTCGTTTCTGAGACTTTACAACTTGAGCATACACATGCATCTTGGAGTTTGGCCGTTTTCTTATCTCCACTTTCATGGCCCTTCAGCCAAATTCTAGCTAGAAAAAAATGTGGATAAATAAATTTGGAAAGATACTTGCATTAAAAAAAAGCCTTATGTCAGAAGAGAGACTTTAAAAACAAAACCCTTTGAAGGCTTTTCTAATTAGTTTTTAACTTTAAAATATACTCTTATTTAAGTATAAAGCACATTATAAAAAATAGAGCAGAGTTGTCTGAGTATCCACTTAACCTAGGTTTATGTAGCCATTACATCAGTAATATTTTTTGTGTCCATGTTCTGTTTCATTTCACTATGTACAAATATTAAAACTTTAATGTATGTATCCTTTATAGTTTGCAAACCTCTTTCATATACATAATGTCAGCAGTTCCTTACATATTCTTAGTCCTATTTTTTGAATGAAAAAACTGAGGCAGAGGGAGGTTAAATAGCTTGTCTAAGGACACAAAAAATAGCATTAGAACTAGGGCAATAATGGAGGTATTCTAATTTAATACAGTGTTTTCTTGTTGTTTTTACATTCTGGTGCTTTTTTTCTTTATATCTGGTGCTTTTAGATATATTACAGAATATGTAAATAATAAATTACTGTAGCCTTCCCAAACCAGCATGTTTCATTGCCACATCTGCTGGACAATTTTGGCAGGTTTATTACATAGCTTCAAAAATTTTCTCTTTGTTAATGACCTGATTGTAGATCAAGCACTTTATTAGGTTACACTTTCATAACACTGAAGAATAACCTAATGTTAGAAAGATTATAGTATAGCTTCAGATTTCAAACCAGGGAATAGGATAAATAGGCCTTGAAAGTTTCTGGTTTCTTTTTAAAACATTATCTAAAATTTCCAGCATGTTGGAAAACAAATGTCTTTGCTTTGTCTTAAAAAAGAAGTAGTTTAGCCAAAATAGAAGTTGTCTTAATTATTGGTACCTTAGAGCTTCTCATGGAAAATAGTGAGTTTTTTGGTATATAAATACATTTTGTTATGGATTCTGTGTATGGCATGCTAGATCCTTGAGATCAGAAGCTTTTGATCTCAAACTCCTTATTAAATAGGAGTTACTGTTGGGTGGTTTTAAAGGATTTAGTCATGGTTCTTTGGCTCTGTAACAGATTGCTAGCTAACAAAAAATTTGTTATTTGGACTTTTCAATTGCAAACTCTAAAACAACTTGCTTTATGTTTGAAAAATGATTGTTCAGTAGTCTATATAACTAGACTTGTATATAGTCATTGATATAGAGAACTTATAACTCATGAATAACTTGAAGTCTTCAATATTCTCAGAATGGTGGGCAGATCCATCTGAGTCAGGATAGTTTTCTAATTGTTATTTGTGTGCTCTATTTAGTAGTCTTATTTTATAATGTGTATTTGTAAGCGTTTGTTTTATCTCCCCTTTTTAAGTTGCATGCTTTCTCTGGGCAGGGATAAAGTCTGTTCATTTTATTTTGTCTTTTACTGTGGTCCCCAAACCCCAGGCCACAGACCAATACCAGTCAGTGGCCTGTTAGGGACAAGGCCATAGAGCTCTGCCACCCCTCCCACCTCTTGCCCTCCACCCCCACCTCTCATCCATGGAAAAATTGTCTTCCATGAAACCAGTTCCTGGTGCCAAAAAGGTTGGGGACCGCTGTTTTATAAGATCTGTTGTAATGCATTGCAGACTGTGCAGAGCAGGTCCTAAATAAATGTTGACCTCTCAGACCATTATTGTTTATTTATGCCCTTTAATTTTATATTTTATGTCCTACTGTTCAAAAGATTCCTAGAGCTGGGGTTTGCAGAAACAAAGGAGGACATTTTTCTCAACAAATATTTAAAATTACTTTTGTAATTTAGATAACAAAAGTTTTGAAATATGTAGTCTACTTTGTTGTGGATGGACTTTTAGCTATGGAATAGAATCAGTCCTGAAAGATTTCTAAAGTTATACTGAAAAAGGTGGTATTTAATTAATTGATAAAGTTCTCATCAAATTTCAGATTTTTTTAATGAGATAAAATAAAATATTTCCTCAAAGTGGAACTGCATTCTCTAAAGAATATTTCTTCACATCATGAATATGTGAGGAAAAAATGTATTTTAAACAACTCATAGGTGCAGACCTTAGGGACCTGCATTCTAGCCCCAAGATTGCCACTCACTGACATTTGCTATGCAACTTTGGACAAATCACCGAGTCCCTCTTATCTTTAGTTTTCTTATTTGTACAATGATGAAGTTAATGTAGATTTGCATTTTCCTTCTAGTTCCAGAAATCTATAATTATCTTCTAACTCTGCGTGTGTGTGTGTGTGTGTGTGTGTGTCTGTGTCTGTGTCTGTACTGTCCTCTTACGAAGCTGTAGTTATTGCTTTAAACTCTTCAAAGTTACTGAAGTGATTCAGTCTAGTGGAATTAGTACATTTTAAGGGTTTTGAGAAGCAACTATAACAAAAACAACAAAATGTCAACTTATAAGGTAGGCCCATAAAATAATGAGTTTGATTTTTTAATAGCTGGCAATTTTATAATTTATTTAATAGTCACTTATACAATACACAGTATAACAGTCTCTAATCCTTATATTTCCACAAGATAGGTACAGTTATTATCTTCATTTTATAGATGGAGAACCTGAGGCACACAGAGGTTAATTAATTTGTCCATTGTGACATAGTTTGGAAATGGCAGAGCCAGAATTTTACCTAGAAAGTCTGGCTCCAGAGTCTATGTTCTTGATCATTTCCCTATATTGTCTTTCTAAAATTTTTGTATCCAAATATCGTGTCTTTCAAAATAGTCACCTTGGAGTTTAATTCCGTTGATCTCTCTTTTTAAAACATATTTTGAGTTGCTTCAGGTTCATTTTCCAAAGAAATCAAGACAAAGCCCTGTGGAAAACCAAACCACGTGCTACTTAAAGTAATAGTGTGGGAGGAACAAGAGCCAGCAGGGAAATAGAGAAGAAATTATTAGATATATCGGAAGAGAATTGGAAGAATATAATATAGATGAAGGAAAAAACGTTTGACTTGTTTATTTTATTTTAAAACATGGAGGTCAAAGAAGATGAGTTCAAAAGGGAGGTGATCAGCAGTTTCATATGTTAAAAAGCCTCTTGAGAATGAGAAATGAAAATATCCAATTGGCTTGTTAAACATAGAAATCATTGGTGATTTGAGGTTATATTTATTGTAGAGTAATCAGAGCAGAATCCAGACTAGAGATAGGAGAGAAGGGGAAAGAAATTAAATGATGAATTTTGTAAATATGACATTGAAGGGAACATATAGCCTAGTTATATTAATAGTCAAAGGGAAGAGAACTAAGGGAGTGAGTGTGTGTGTGTTTAGGATAGAAGAGATATAAAGCTAAAGTGTAAGGTAACTAGAGACTATTGTGGTCAGTTCATAAATGTAAGAATAGAGCTTATGTTTTATGCTTGACAGGTGTGCTAAAGGAAAATAAGCAAGTCAGTGTTCCACATCTGTATTACTGTTTTTCTGTTTAAAGCAAAGCATAGAGAAAGGCGAAGAACAATTTTTGTTTGCTTATTTGCAGTAGGACTACAAAGAAAATAAAAGTGTATGGAATTAAAACCAGATTTAAAAAAAATAAAATCATATTTAAATTATTCCTTGAGATATCAAAAGTCTTTTAAATCTTAAATAAGGAACTAGTTTTTAATAATGCCTAAAAAGTTTTAAAATTGTAAAAGTTGATAGAACTGTTCTAATTTAATTTATATTGAGATGATTTTAGGATTTTTTTCTCATATAAAAAGTTAGAAAACTAGCAAAGTAGCCTGTTAAATCATTTTATTTCTACACAAAATTTGGTACAATCATTTAGATGATGTCACAAAACTTAATTATAGAGGAAACAATTATTATAGTTAGGAAAAGTTGATGATTTATGATCTGACTCAGGATTGAGGTCTCATGACTCATGTCATTTCCTCCCCTCCCCCATATATAGTGATTCGTTTTGGACTCTGATTTGTTTAGCTTTTAACACCATGAGCAAATCTGAACACTGACACTTGGTTGGTTTTTCCTGAAAAATCTTAGGGCTAGTAATTGCATGATATTTATTTCAACACATTGCTGCTAATCTTCTTTAAAGATCCTGTTATGGGTATGCTTTGAGGGGGTGTCTGATTCATAATGTGGGCATCATGCTGGAAGCCACCAGGATGGATGATTAGCTGAAACTAGAAGTATAGTGTCTAACTAAATAATTATGTGATTGTTTAATGTCTGTTTCCCCTGCCAGATGATAAGCACCCTGAGGGTAAGAACCTTCTCTTAGTCATTACTCTATTCCCAGTACACAGCATAGTGCCAAGTATGTAGCAGGTATTCAATAAATACTGAATGATAAACAAACAAATGAACTGGATACCAAATCAATTTGATGCCATATTCTGAATTAGTTTATACAATCACCGTAATGTAATAGGGAAGTTGTAATAGACCAGTTTATTGAGTATTTTTATCATGCCATCTGTTTCTCATGATAAATCTAGAAATCAGTCTTTGAAAATGAGTGAATTCAAATGCATTTTTAAAAGGCTAAGTACTGTTTTGCCTGAGGGAAAATTATACATCCAATAATATTCTCTGTGTTTCGAAGTTGAAACACTGGTCTTGGTAATACATGGACAGGGAAGATTATTTTTCAATGCTAAACAGATTATGTTATCATTTTGACCTCCAGAATAAGTCCCAGACTAAGTTCTATATCTGTAGAGGCCTGTCTATAGTGTGTTTGTGATGTCCTAGAAGGATGAGACTATTAGCATTTTATTCCCTGCACAGTGCTTATTTCATATATAGAAGGCATTTAAGAAAAGCTTGTCAACTCAAATTGTTGAATCTTTTCATAGACTGTCTTTTAAATAATTTATTTAGTCATCTATGTCTGATTATAATATGCTTTAAAATATTAAAATATTAGACTAAGATATAGCTAACAGAATAAACAGATCTCTGTTTTTCAGTTTACATTTTATAGCTGAGTTTTGTTCTGATTCCATTTTTTAGTGAATAGAAATGTGGTAATTTTTATTCTGTTAAGTCTGCCTTGGAGGGGGGCACTGTCACATATTTACTTTGAAGTTCCTTGAAGAGGTTGGTTGAATTCTTCCTCAGAAATATACTTAGAGTTAGCAGTTTTTAAATATCTATTCTAGTACAAGCAGTGTGAACTAAAGAGAAAGATACTAGGTTGGTGCAAAAGTAATTGCAGTTTGGGACTGTGAATTTTAAATTGTCATAAGAAGGGTCAGGCACATTTTTATTAATAAAAATAGGAACCATTACAATCAACACATTTTTGCCAACAAGAAATAAGTTTGCTTATTCCTGTAGCGTAAAAATCCATGCTTCGGGATTTGATGAACTCTTGGAAAGCATTTTCTGCATCCTGCTGGTTGTGAAAGCATTTTCCCGGCAAAATGTTGTTGAGATGCTTGAAGAAATGGTAGTGGGGTGGCAAGAGGTCAGGTGAATATGGCAGATGTGGCAAAACTACGTAGCCCAATTCATTCAACTTTTGAAGTGTGGGTTGTGCGACCTGCGGCTGGGCTTTGTCGTGGAGAAGAATTATAGGCCTTTTCTGTTGACCAGTGCCAGCTGCAGGTGTTGCAGTCTTCGGTGCCTCTCATTGATTTGCTGAGTATACTTCTCAGATACAGTGGTTTCGCCAGGATGCAGGAAGCTGTAGTGGACTGGCAGCCGATGACCAAACAGAGACCATGACCTTTTTGGTGCAAGTTTGGCTTTGGGCAGTGCTTTGGAGCTTCTTCTCGGTCCAGCCACTGAGCTGGTAGTTGCCAGTTGTATACCATCCACTTTTTGTCCCACATCACAATCCGATTGAGAAATGGTTCATTGTTATTGTGTACAAGAAGAGAAGATAACACTTCAAAATGACAATTTTTTTTGATTTTCAGTCAACTCATGAGGCACCCACTTATTGAGCTTTTTCACCTTTCCAATTTGCTTGAAATGCCGAATGAGTTCTTCAGCAACTTCTTGAATGAGTTCTTTGGCAACTTCTCATGTAGTTGTAAGAGGATCAGCTTCTATGATTGTTCTCAGTTGGTTGTTGTCAACTTCCAATGGCTGGCCACCACTGTGCTCTTCATTTTCAAGGCTCTCCTCTCCTTTACAAAATTTCTTCAACCACCACTGCACTGTACCTTCATTAGCAGTTCCTGGGCCAAATGTGTTGTTGATGTTGCTGGTTGTGTCCGCGCTGCTTTACGACCCATTTTGGACTCTACTAAGAAGATCACTCAAATTTGCTTTTTGTTTAACATCATTTCCATAGTCTAAAATCAATATAAAATAAATACCAAGCAACAAGTCTTTAGCAAAAAAACATAAAGAGAGAAATGCACATTAAAATAATATATAACATAACCACATTTAGTTAAGAATTTATCCCCAATATCAAATGGCAAATTTCATCAATGCTAAGACTGCAATTACTTTTTCACCAGCCTAATATATAGTAAAAAATCATTTTTCTTTTACTTTGGAATAGAGAAGATCCAACTCAGAGCTATGTAAGCAGACATTTATCTGATGTATGTACATATATCCATATATCCACTCATCTTCTGTATGTTTGGCCTTAACCTTTCAGGCTTCTAGTTTGCCATCAAGTCCAATACCCAACTGAGTGATAAAAGAGTGGAGACCATCTTTTGCTGAGACAGAGTCTCACTCTGTTGCCCAGGTTAGAGTGCCGTGGCGTCAGCTTAGCTCATAGCAACCTCAAACTCCTGGGCTTAAGCGATCCTTCTGCCTCAGTCTCCCGAGTAGCTGGGACTACAGGCATGCACCACCATGCCCGGCTAATTTTTTATATATATTTTTAGTTGTCCAGCTAATTTCTTTCTCTTTTTTTAGTAGAGACGAGGTCTCACTGTTGCTCAGGCTGGTCTCGAACTCCTGAGCTCAAATGATCTGCCTGCCTCGGCCTCCCAGAATACTAGGATTACAGGCGTGAGCCATGTTTTTTTTTTTACTTGGCATCTTTAACTGCATTTAGACTCTCCCCTCTCTGTTTTGTTTGAGGCAGGGTCTCATTCTGTTACTTGGGCTAGAGTGCAGTGGCTTCGTCATAGCTTATTGCAACCTCAAACTCCTAGGCTCAAGCGATCCTCCTTCCTCAGCCTCTCGAGTACCTGAGACTAGAGGTGTGTGCTGCCATTCCCAGGTAATATTTTTTAATTTTTTTTTGTAGAAATGGGATCTTGCAGTACTGCTTAGGCTGATCTCAAACTCCTAGCCTCAAGCAATCTTCCCACCTCAGGCCTCCCAAAGTGCCTGGCGTGAGATCCTTAGATTGATGTGGTAATTCTTGTATCAGTAGTTCTTAAACTCTTTGGTTTCCAAAGTCCTTTATATTTTCTACAAAACAAAGAGACATTGATGAGAAGAGTGGCATGGTTTTTACGTGTTTTAAAAATATCTTTCATAACTGGCTTAATAGAAGCTACCTAGATTCTCATATCTGCTTCTGTGTTAATGTTCTTTTTGGTTGAAATATATGAAGAAAATCTAGCCTCATACAGATATGTGTAATAGTTGGACAGGGAAGGAATATTTTAAAAAGCCTTTCAGATAATTGTGGGTATTCTTTGATGCTATACCAAATGCAAGATGGTAGTTTCTTAAAGGTTAATTGCAATGTGGAAGCCAAATCTATGAACTTTTAGAACTCTGAGACATTAAAATCCATTGGTTTTATCTTGCACTTTGAATGGATCTTTTACCCATGCGATATTTTGTAACACCACACATTGGTCATTTGAAGATACTGGTTCACTGAGTTATGCAGATCTTCCAAATGTTGACACATTTTGTTACACATTAAAAAGTCACATTCTTTAATACCATCAGAGATCTTATCAGAAAAGTCTTTTAAGTATGGTGAAGCTGTTAAGCTCATGGTAGCAGATACAAGTTTTCCCAAATTTTAATTTTTGTTTGAAGGCTCGAATTTGATCATTGTCAAAAATAAGTCAGTTTTTTTAGTGATAGATTCACTTAATTGATTTTCAAGAAAATATCTATCAGCTACCCAAGGATAAATAACTATAGTTTGTCAGTCAGTCTTTCAAGTAAAAATGGTGTTCCATGACCTTCCATAACACTTTGAGATGCTACAGGGAGAAAGTGCCATTCCTCTCTTCCTTCTCTCTCTCTCTTCTTCCCTCATTCCTTTCTTCAGTTCCAGCTGTGGAAGGTAGAAAATTTATAAGAATTTGTAGATGCAACCTAATAATGTCATTTTTGATTTGGTATGTTCTTTATCATTTTCAAAATAAATAAACTTTAATGTTATGCTATTATAATCAAGAATATTGGAACATTTAGTGTTTATCTTGGATTTCTGCCCTATTGCCTTCTGAGGAGATTGCCATTATAGCAGTCAGGGAACTATACCACTTGGAGAGGACTCTAATTCTCTTTACATAAGAATAAAATCCTGTGACTGGTTTGAATTTAATTTTCTGCTATATAAAGCAATGATATGTTATTTAGTATAGTTTATAAATAAAATTGATAGTGAAATTATATATGCCATGCAATTCCATATATGTTCTTTTAAGGTGAAGATTAGTTTGGGTTTTTTTAATAGCTTTATTGAGGTATAATTGACCTATAATAAACTGTACATATTTAACTGCACATTTTATTAGTTTGGCTTGTATGCATCTGTGCAGTCATTCCCGTAAGTCTTATTTCCTCATGCTTCTTTGTAATTTCTCCCTGGCCACTCTGTCCTCTGTCACCAGGCAACTGATCTTCTGGCACTATGAATTAGTTTATATTTTTAGGAATTTTATATAAGGGAATCATACATTATATATATTTTTCTTCCAGCAGAATTATTTTGAGATTAATCCACGTTGTTTCTTGTATCAGTATTTCCTTCCTTTATTGCTGAGTAGTATTCTGGTATAGGGATATAGTACAATTTGCTTATTCATTTACCTTCCTCTGTTGGCTACTACAAACGAGGCTACTGTGAATATTTGTTTACAAGTCTTTGTATGGGCATATGCTCTCATTTTTCTTGTGTAAATACTTAGAAATGGAATGGCTATGTAGTAGGTGTATGTTTAGCTTTTTAAGAAGCTGCCAAACTATTTCCCAAAATGGTTCTACCATTTTACATTCTCACCAGCAGTATATGAGAGTTCCAGTGTCTCCACATCCTTGTCAACATTTGATATAGCCAGTCTTTTACATTTTAGCCATTCTAATAAAGGTGTGTAGTGGCATCTCATTGTGGTTTTAATTTGCATTTCTCTAATGACTAATGATTTTGACCATCTTTTTATGTGCTTATTTACCATTCATAAATCTTCTTTGGTGAAGTAGCTATTCAAATCTTTGTCCATTTTTTTATTGGGTGGTTTTCTTATAATTGAGAGTTCTTTTTTTGAGGGTTTGTTTTGTTTTGTTTTATTTAGCAGCTTTTACTATCTCACAGTTTCTGTGGGTCAGGAGTCTAGGTGTAGCTTTCTTGGGTCCTCTGCTTCAGGATCTCACCTGAAAGCTTACAGTAACATTCTTGGCCAGAGATGCAGTCTCATCTTAAGGTTTGACTGGGGAAGGCTCCTCTCCAGTGGGCAGCTCACAACATGGCAACTTAGTTTCTCGAAGCTGGCAAGGAAGAGTTTATTTTTACCAGTTTATTATAATTACAGAGGATACACATGAATGGCTAGATTGAAGAGATGGATAACAGCAAGGCATGCGAGAAGGGGATCAGAGCTTCTGTGCCCTCTCCAGGCATGCCACCTTCTAGGAACCTCCATGAGGTCAGCAATCTGGAAGCTTTGAGAGTCTTTATATATTCTAGATACAAGTCCTTTCTTAAATATATGATTTAAAAAATATTTTCTCCCAGTCTGTTGCTTGTCTTTTAATCTCCTTATAACTGTTTTTCAAAAGGCAGAAATTCTTAATTTGATGAAGTCCAGTTTATCAGCTTTTTCTTTTATGGATTGTGCTTTTGTTGTTCTAAGAAACACAATAATCCTAGCACTTATAATCCTAGCACTTTGGGAGTCAAGGCGGGAAGATCATTTGAGGCCAGGAGTTTGAGACCAGCCTGGGCAACATAGTGAGACTCTGTATCTACAAAAAAACAAAAAGAGAAATATTTGCCTAACTCAAGATCACAAAGATTTTCTCATGATGTTTTCTTCTAAAAGTTTTATAGTTTTAGGTTCTACATTTAGGTCTGTGATCCATTTTGAGTTAATTTTTGTATATGGTGAAAAGGTATGCATCAAAGTTAATTTTATAGAAATGGGTATCTAGTATTGTATGATATTCAATGCTGTGTTTTCATCCAGTAGCTTTTAAAGGAAGAATTAAAGCAAAGCAAAGTTTAAAAAGGTTATAACAGGCTTTCAGTTTGCTTTGTATTGTCCTTGACTTTGTTAGGTTGTACATTTTGCTGGGACTTCTTAAAACAGTATCCTGTGATTGAACTTCTTCAACCTCAAATTTCCAGTCTTTTTACTTACCCAATGAAGTGTTATTTATATACTCTTCGGAAACATAACATATACTGTAGATAATCATAGCAAAAGTGTAATGGGTAGCAGAAGATATTGCCAAACCAAAATTCTGGAGACTAGACAAGATAAACATACAATATGTGCCTGTATAGACCACACTACTACGAAATACACAGAGAAGTAAGTGAAAGAAAGCTAAAGTTCTTCTAAGAACTGTCTGATACTTATCTAATCTATTAGTGGTTTGTTTTCCTTAATTAAATTAAAAAATAGCTTCAGAATCAGACCCTAGAATGAATCTTTTAAAAATATATGTATTATGTATACACATTCATAATACACATATTCTGTGTATTGCATAAAGAACAGAAAAATTGCACAGGGTATAATTTATCCTGTAGCATTGTGCAGTCTTATTCAGAAATAAGAAAACAAGTTTTTCCACTTAGCTGTGAGTCATTACTTTTCAGTTTAATGGAGAAAATAACTTTTGGGGCCTGATGCAGTATTTTTTTTTTTTATGGACAATCATGTAACATGAGCTTTGGAGTCAGATAAATCCAGGTTTTTTTTTTTTTTTTTTTTTTTTTTTTTTTGAGACAGAGTCTCACTCTATTGCCTGGGCTGTAGAGTGCCGTGGCATCAGCCTAGCTCACAGCAACCTCAAACTCCTAGGCTCAAGCAATCCTTCTGCCTCAGCCTCCCAAGTAGCTGGGACTACAGGCATGCGCCACTATGCCCGGCTAATTTTTTTTTTTTACATATATTTTTAGTTGTCCAATTAATTTGTTTCTATTTTTTTATAGTAGAGACGGGGTCTCGCTCTTACTCAGGCTGGTCTTGAACTCCTGACCTTGAGCTATCCACCCGCCTCGGCCTCCCAGAGTGCTAGGATTACAGGCGTGAGCCACTGCGCCCGGCCTAAATCTGGGTTTTAACTAGCGTTTTCAACTGCTTGGAAACTTAAAGACTAGGGAAATATTTTTCAGAGCCTCAGTATGCTTATCTCTATGTGGTAATATTAATAGTTGTCTCTTCTTGGGTTGTTGAGATGTTTAAATGAAATAATAAATCAAGTACTGGCACAGTATTTAACACATAGTAGGTATTCATATGTTTATTTCTCTATCATCAGTGGATTGACCTTGGAAGCATATGGCTACAGTATGAAAAACCCATAAATAGGCGTAATAAAAGGGGGAAGTGTTTGTTTTCCTTAGATTTAGCACATTCGTCTATGATCCCTCCCCTCCCCCAACTCCCCAGAAAGATTCATTTTAATGCTATTATTTTCCTTATCATCCATCAACGGACAAAAAATTAGCATGTTTAGGAAGAGTATTAAAACTGCAAAATTTTACAACAGTAACATTCATTACATTACTATCCATTATCCAACTGGGTTTATGAAGGCTTGATTTAGATAATTTGGACCTATGCTTTTTCCGTTTGTGGGGAAGAGAATCAGAACTTTGAAAGGAAGGGCTCTTCCAAACAGAAAGATAGCTAGAATCTCCTTCAATAGTATATAATCTCTTCTAATAGGTCTAAAAGTAATTTTGGAGTTCTTTTAAATATTTCCTGTATTAATGGCTAGTTCAGTGTTCATTTCACATGATATCTACAGGAACTAGAGACTTAGATTACAATCAGAAAACTGAGTAACAGGAGGCATTAAGGTTTTTCACTGTTTTTAGGGTTTATTCTAATTGACTACATCACATTCATTTGCATGGAGTTAGTGACATCAGCTGATAATTGGAAAGAAACCAGTCTTTAATCTCACCTTTTGATTTCAGACAGGAGCCACATGACTGATAAGTCATAAGTTCATTCAGAAAATATAATAAACATTATTTTCACTTGAAGCATGAAGCCAGCCTTTATTGTTTTTTTACAAATATTAAAACATACACATAATCATATATAGATTTTAAAAAATTACATCAGCGTAGGTTTCGTAATTGTTAATAGATATAATTGCACAAGGTTGCAATTCATTGTTTCTCATTTTCAGGTGAAGCCTGTTATCTGACTTTTTTCTGTATAATAGGAGTCCACAGGTTATTAAGAAGACAAAAACTTAATAATTTGAATAGTTGAATTCTATTCTGATGAAGCAACTTCACTTAGGCCTGAAGCTTTTGGGTCACCTTTTTTTTTGCAGACAATGTCTCACTTTGTCACCCTGGCTGGAGTGCAGTGGCATCATCATAAATAGCTCACAGCAACCTCAAACTCCTGGGATCAACCTATCCTCCTGCCTCAGCCTCCCAAGTAGCTGGGACTATAGGCACATGCCACTGCGCCTGGTTAATTTTTTTTTTATTTTTAGTAGAGATGGTGTCTCACTCTTGCTCAGACTGGTCTCAAACTCCTTAACTCAAGTGATTCTCCTGCCTCAGCCTCCAAGAATGCTAGGATTACCGGCATGAGCCACCATGCCCAGCTTGGGTCAGCTTTTTAGTTATAAGTTTATCTTGCTTGTTTTTTAGTAAAATATGTGAGTATGTATAATACACTATCATAAAGAAAGAAATGGTCAACTGAATTTCTGTACATATATGGTTGCTGGTTATTTGTAAGCTATTATCCTCCTAGGATCATTTTTACCAATTTTGTATTCAGCTTAGATTAGGGAGAATATAGTGTCTCCTTAGGTTAAATACTTATTAGAACAAAAACTTCAGACTAAATTGTTTTTTTTTAATTTTGGTTTTATTTTATTGCATTTTTTTTGCAGTTGATTTGATTTTAAAATATAAAACTAGGAGGGCATATTTTCCACCAAAATGTGGATCTTAATTTCATTTTTAAACAAACACCTGTATTTTAAGAAGGTGAATGGTAGTGATAAATAACAAAACCCAAAATTCTTTTAAACTAGTAGTGCTTTTGTTGTTGTTGTTGTTCTTTAGAAGAAAAAAATAAATATGAGGTATCTTTGGAGCATAAAAGTTTTTCTTCCTCAGACCTTTTAGGAATTGACTTTTTAAAAATCTATAATCAGTTTATTTGTATTTATTTTTTTAAATTCAGGATATTATGGGGGTACAAACATTTTGTTTACATGTAATGGGTTTGCCTCACCCAAGCCAGGGCTACAAGCGTGTCCTTCCCCGCTATAGTGCGCTCCGCTTCCATTAGTTGTGGGTTTACTCCTCCCATAAGAATGGATTTTATTATCCAAAAAACTTTATTAATACTAAGTTGTCACTCTCTGTTTGAATAATTGCCTTACTTGTATAATTTTTTTGGAAAAGCTCTTCCAACTGTGCAGCTGTCCTCCAAGAATTATTATTTAATCAATAAATTTAATCAATTTCACTGTCATTCATTCATGACAAATAAATTTCCTGTATATTTTGCCATTGTGTTCCTGGCTGTTTTCACTGCCAGCAATCCTGCAATCAACAAAACAAGCCCTTGCTCTCCCAGAGCTTACATTCTGGAGACAGACACTAAACAAATATACAAATAAATATGTAATAGAATATCAATTTGTGATAAGTGTTGAGAAGGAAAATCGGAGTAAGAGGGCAGAGAATAATTTTAAGTGAACATTGAGAAATAATATTTTTTCAGTTTGAAGCATATAAATGCTTCTTCAGCTTGTCTTTTTAAATTTGCTTTTGACTATTTCTGTTGCTGGTGGAAATTATTTAAAGAAATTAGGAACTCATTGTAAATATTTTGTATACTAATCTAAAAATCTAACTCCAACTATTGAATTTAGCATTTATAAATAGAGGTGTCTATAGAGGAATAAAATCTTCCGTTAACCACTACTTTACTTTTAGCAGTAAAGTCTGCAGCTCATGAACTTTGTAATTCTGGAGTGGTTTCAGCTTGCACCAGCCCCTGGGGAGCCTGTTGATACAGCACTGAGTTACAGATTATTATTCAGCTGTAGAAGTTTTTATGCTTAGGCATTTTCTTACATCTTCCTCTCTCAGTCAGTTGAAATTTTGTATTTTTGCCAAATAAAACAAATCCCATACTAATAAGAAGCTATAAATAAACAGTAGGAGCATGAGTCAGAGCCAGCATCACTCTTATTCCTTGTGTGTACCCTCTCTACTACTCCTTAATATATATATTCCTTTCACACAAACATGTAGTACTGCACAACTACTCTTCTACAGATGAACTCACTGTTTAATTGAGGGCTATTTTTTTAGAACTAAGTAATACTGTGACTAGTAGAATTCTGGCATATTACCAGTGTCAAAAGCAGAATGTGAAACTGTTTGCTGTTGATGGAAAAACAAGAAATGTATTTCCCTCCTTTCTTGTAGAAATCCCTAAAGACTTCAGCCTAGAAGACTGTTTGAGACACTGTCTCACTCTGTTGCCCAGGCTAGAGTGCCGTGGCGTCAGCCTAGCTCACAGCAACCTCAAACGCTTGGGCTCAAGTGATCCCCCTGCCTCAGCCTTCTGAGTACCTGGGACTACAGGTGCCCACCACCATGCCTGGCTTATTTTTTCTATTGTTAGTAGAGATGGGGTCTCAGTCTTACTTAGGCTGATCTTGAATTCCTGACCTCAAGTAATCCTCCCATCTTGGCCTCCCAGAGTGCTAGGATTACAGGTGTGAGCCACCATGCCTGGCCCAGAATGGACTTTTATATGATGTAGCATAACTCAGCAATTTTGGGGGGAAAAGGAAAAAGACAAGCTGCTTGAAAGTCCCATCTCTTCTGCTAATCAGGTTCTATCTGATAAAATTTTATCCTGTTTTGATTCATTATTTATTCATTCAGTAAATGTTCAATGAACATTTACTGTTACCAGGCACTGTGCTACCATAGAATATATAAAAATGAATACACTAAAATCCTTGTTCTCAAGGAATTTATTATGGTGGAGAAAAGTGACTTGTAAACCCAAATTACACACTGCAATAGGAACTATTAATATATCAATATAAAAGAGACATCATGCAGAATACTCTGAGATTGCAAATAAAACTACCACTACGTCTAAAGCGTTTACTGTCCTAGCTCTTTTACAGAAGTTATTTCATTTAATCCTTTCAACAGCTTTATGAGGTAGATATTATTACACTAGTTTACTTGTGCCAGGAGCACTAACTTCACTGAGGAAGGAAGAGGTGGTATCTGGAGTTTTTCAGAAAACAGTTCTCGAGTTGATTATAGAAGGATGAGTAGGGTAGAGAGTGGGAGGACGACGAGGCAGTGTGGCATTCCACACAGAGAGAAGTGAATATGGAAGCACAGAGGAGGAGGGGGAGAAGTGTTATTGGAATGCAGAGTAGGTTCTGGGAAATAAAAGATGGAGGGATCCAGATCATGAAGGAACTTGTGGGCCATGCTTAAGGGGTTTGTTTCTTCACCTGTAGAAGACAGAAATATGATCAGACTTGCATTTCAGGAAGATAACTCTCTAATTGTTTATACAAGGCATTTAGAAGAGGGTTTTTACTTTTAAAGGAAGAAACTCTCCTCCAACATTGGCTTATGTTTATTAAATACATAAAACTAAATTGTACCACTGCCACTGCCTCACTTGACCAGCCTTAAAAAAAAAAAATAGGATAATAGAACTAAATTGTAGAAACACTTACACAGTCATGTATCACTTAATGATGGGGATGTTTTGAGAAATGCATTTTTAGGCATTTCATCATTGTGCAAATGTCAAAGAGTGTACTTAAACAAACCGAGATGGCATTTATTTTTTATTTATATATATACTTTCATATGGAAAATAAATTTTCTCAGTATTTCTGAATAGCAGTCATTTCCCCACTTGGTCTGCAATGCCAATATCAAGTGCCTGATATATCAATATATCAGGTTTCTATATATGCTCCATTATAATCTTAAGGGACTACTGTCATATATGCAGTCCATCATTGACAGAAATGTCATCATGCAATGCATGATTGTACTTCTAGTTTAACAACTACAAAATGAAGCACAGAGAGGTTTCATAACATAGCCAGTGTCACACAGCTAGTAGGCAACAAAGCCAGGATTTGAACATGGTATGGTAGGCTAACTTCATATCCTTAACCACAGTGCTACATTGCCACTCCTCTTCATTTTTAGGCATGCATGTACACATTAGATTTGGAAACTGAGTTCTGGAGATGTTGAATTGGCAATGTCTACAATTGACGAGGGACACTGTAGCAAGTACCTCTGCATTGTTTGTTTCTGTAGCCTTACTTGTAGCAGTCTAGGAAAGAGTCAAGGAAGGGGAATTCATATATTTGTCAACCCTAGAAATTGGCTCTGGTAGGGTTCTTAATAACTATATTATAAATGAAGCTCTTTATGATACTCATTAGAGGTTATTTATAAGTAGCAAATGAAGCCATTGGGCTAGATAACTTATGACCCATTGCAACCGAGAGATGAGGAATTTTATAAAGGGGATAAATATTACCACCCACCACAGTCTTAAGATTACCTAGATTTAGTCCCATTGATTATATTTCTCCTAACATTTATAGACAAAGAAATCAGGGAAAAAAATGTATTTTGAAGGATTAAATCCCAATCCATATCTCAAGGTTATATTTATATCCCATAGTTGACACAACAGTTGCTTAGAATAGTTCTGTAGGTGGAATTCAGACATAGGACCACAGAATCCCTTCTTCACAGAGCATAGTTTCAGAGTTGGAGGATATATAAAGGATGAATCAATCCATAAATCTGTAGGTATTCCTAAAAGAAGAGTGGTGTGTCAGTTATTGGCACCAGTACATGATGAACCCTGCTGGGCTGTGGAGGAAGGAGAAACTGACCTGAACAAGACCACACTCCTACAGCTGTCCCGAGCATTCCTCCCCGTTAGCATTCAGAATTAATTTCATGGGTCAAATCAAGGCATGCAAGTGCATTAAGTAATTTAAAAAAATCAACTGCTGATTGCTGATGGCTGATGAGGGAAGAGAAAAGTTAGGAGCTGTTATTTTCCTGTCAGCCATTACTCTTGTTAACAAGAACAGGAAACATTATGAATAAATAAAACTCTTACATCATACCAGAGAAAAGAACAGCTGAATCCCCTAAAGGATTTTATATTCTATCATCAGACAACTAAAGAAAATAATTCCTTATAAATGACTGCATTAATCAGTGTGATAATGTAAGTAGAAACTTCCTCACTTCCTTAAAAGAGCAGCTAGAAATATTTACTTTTTGAAAATAGAGTAACCATTTTTTAAAATATATATACCAACTGAAGATGTTTTGGCTGTAAAAGGGAATTTCCATAATAATTCCATTGTAATCTTTTATAGCCAAAGTTATGAAGAAAATCAAGATTTGGGAAGAAATTATGGTCATGATTTAAGATTTGAGTTCCTTTTTCTGTTTGATAGTCTTATCTAAATTCCCCTAGCTTGAATGTAAACAGAATGTGTAAAAATGTATGTATTTCTAATTCACCTCTTGGGGGAGGTTTAATGTAAGTTTAAATAGAAATTCTGTCCCTAAGCAAAAAAACAGAACAAAACAAAACAAAACAAAAACCCATAGTGTTGAATTATGCCATTTCTCATCTGTCCACATCCAAAACTATCACCAAGTCATGTTAATTTTGCTTTCTAAAGCACTATTGATGCTTCTTTTCAACCTCACCACCACTGCCTTAAACAAGGCATACTTTCTCTTTTGGATTATGGCAACAGTCTCTCTTCCTTTAGTCTCTTCTTCAAATCCACCTCCACTCTTTGTATCATCCATCATGTATTTTTCCCTGCCTAAATGCTTTGATTGACTTTTATTAAATCCAAGTTCCTTAAGCATGGCAAACAGGGGCCTGCCTCCATGAGCTAGCTGGTCCTTGCTTACTTCTCCTGCCTCATTTCCTAACACTTTCCCTTATACCCTGAGATCCAACTTACCAGTCGTAGTTCCCTATACCTCCCCCACATATATAACCACACAGATACATACCCATAGAATTATCTCCACTGCACCCTTCTTTATCACACTCCTATAAGACTGGGAGCAATCTGAACACAGAAACCATCTTTGAATTTCCAGCTCCTAAAAGGGGCTGAACATGCTTGACTTGAATACATACTACTACTTTGTTAGTATAGGTATCTTAGTACGACACATTTGTAGTCCAAGCTATGATGCATTCCCCAAATTCTCCATTAGGACTAAAGGATTATTTCCCAACAGCTGGAAGTCCTGCTGCCATACAGCCCTCTTCAGGAATTGCCTTGTCCCCAGATCAAATCAACTCTGAAGGGCCTTTCCCAGTTTCCCATGGGGTGAGCTGAGGCTTTGAGATTGCATGAAAGTTAAGCTTCTCTCTCTGCCCTCTCTTCCCTTCTACAGGTGTTTATCTCAAAAACATTCCCTTAATAAACTTCCTGTAAGCAAACTCTGAGCCTGCTTGCTGGGGAACCCAACCTATAACAAGTTTGCTTGTTGACACTTTTCCCTTAGTTCTAGATCATGTGACATTATGATTACCTAAAATCTTGCTAATTCAAGATTATTCCATCAGACATGTATTGAAAACCTCCATGCCAGGTTTTGTGCCAGATGCAGTAGAAACAAATTAAGACTTGGCCTCTGCTCTGAAGGAGTTTACAGTCTGAGGTGGCAGTTACATACGAAACTAACTGTAGTATAGCATCTTTAGAATAATCTTTTTGAAGTAAACTTCAATAATTTTAGTATAAAAGTCAAAGGCATGGACTTTACTCTGTGGTGTTACAAAGAATAAAAGGAAAATATTTCAGGAGAAGGAGAACGAATATAAATATGTTGGCTGAAAGTTTAGAAGATTACAGAATTTGTCTTTATAATGCCAGAAACATTTAGGGAAAAGGTAGTTCTTTCACTTTTTATTTTGAAGTAATTTTAAACTAACAGGAAAGTTGAAAGAATAGTACTAAACTCCTATGTACCCTTTATGCAGATTCATCAATTTTTAATATTTTCCTGATTCTCTTTCTTCACACACACATATAATTTTTTGGAACCATCTGAGAATAAGTTAAATACTATATCATGTGACTTTATTCCTTTGTAGTGTCTGTTTCCTAAAAACAAGGGTATTCACATCTGTAACCACAATACAGTTAGCAAATTCAGAAAACTTGACTTTGATCTTTAAAGTCTAGATTCAGATTTTTTCTAATTGTCCCAAAAAAAGGTGAGTTTAGGAAGAGTCATATAACTTAACATTTGTAATTTAGACTAAAACTTGTATTAAGTAAGCCATAGAAGATATCAGAAGTTTGCTGACTTGATTAAAATACCACAGTGAAGTGAACCACTTCTGATTTTCTAAGGGAAATGCATGGATAGGCCCAGGTTACCCAAAAAGGTATGATTCACCGCTTCCCAGAAGTGAGTCTTGTTCTGGAAAGCCCATTTGGTGAGGTTCCTTTCAAAAGAGATTGTGTATTTTGGATCCGGGGATTATAGCCATTGTTGAGCGCCCACATAAAGCATAACCGACTTGTCATTGCCAGGTCTTCACGATGCTTATGTTAAACGACGTTCTTTGGAACTGTTGGTCTGGTAGGTAGGAGACGGGGGGCTCCGCGAACTACATCCGGCTGCGTCTCCTGAAACGCGTGGTCCGCAGACACCCGGCTGCCTGCACTAGGCGTCTTCAGGAGGGTGTGGTGGCCGCTCGCTTCCTGGCTTCCTCTCCTGCCGGGCTGCGCGCGGCCTGCTGGGACCCCCTGGGACGCCATTTCCGGAGCGGTCTGTTGGGAGTTGGTGGCGACGGTCAGGCCCAAGCACAACCTGCCAAGGAGAGAGAAATCCAGGCCTCGTCTGCCCCAACGTTCACTGCCCCTGGAGACCATGGCTTCCCCACTGAAGCTAGAACAGGACGTGCAGGGGAAAGTAGATTCGTTTCGGGCCCGTATCGCACAGGAAGCCGAGGATCTGGTGTCCACCTTCTTCCCTCAGAAGCTGTCGGAGCTGGATAGCCGAGTGCAGGAGCTCCGCCTGCAGGACCTGTCCAGAATCCGTTCGGTGCCAGCCCCAGAGCCCCCTTCCGCCCCAGACACCGTGGGGGATGGGCCCAACCGGGACCCGCCGCCTCTGCAGATCCAGTCCTCGGTCAAGGTTCCAGCACTGCCAGGAGGCGAGGGACAGCTTCTGCGGAGCAACCATCATCTGGTGGAGCTAATTGAGCGGGTGAAACCTGAGATCGAGCTGCTGAGAGAGAAATGCAACACAGTGCGGATGTGGGTGCAGCTGCTCATCCCGAAGGTGGAGGATGGCAACAACTTTGGGGTGTCTATCCAGGAAGACACCGTGGACCAGCTGTGGACCGTGGAGAGCACCGCGGCCTCCTATCTACGTCGCTTCTCCACCTACTACAACACCCGGGCCAAGTTGGTATCCAAGATAGTGAAGTACCCCCAGGTGGAAGATTATCGGCGCACTGTAGCAGAGGTCGACGAAAACGAGTACCTGAGTGTGCGCCAGATCCTGCTGCACGTACGGAACCAGTATGCCACCTTGCATGACGTAATCCTCAAAAACATCGAGAAAATTAAGACCCCTCGGAGCGCCAACACTGACAACCTATACTGAAGACCTTCCCTCACCCCACTTTCCATCAGGAGTTGGCCGGGCTCTTTAGGCAGCTAGAAGGCTGAGTATTAATGACTACACAGGTGATGAAACGACTGGACATGTGCCTTACCATTTAGTTAGAATTTCATACAGCTTATGTTCATACTGAATCCTCCTTTGGTGTAATTTTTACTTGATTTTCCTTTCGTGGGGAGAATGGGGACAAACCATCTGGTAGCGTATGTTAAGGCTGGCCAAGGAGAAAGGACTGCGATTTTTAATAGCAGCTTTGTAAATGTTGGCCAAGGTTTCTTCATTATGGCGTTGGTGACATTGAATGGTTTCGGGGGTTACTTAAAAACTAAACTTAAAAAAAAAGTTAAATGAAGCTTTTCCTAACGTTCTGCTATGTGTTACTTTGTTCAAACCTCAAAAAATGCTCCTTTTACACCATCATCTTTTTTTTTATTTTTTGTTTTTGTTTTTTGTTTTTTTGCAAGGGAGTTTAAAAGCATGTGTTGAGGTCATTGTATGCTTCCAATTTAGCAGATCGAAATAAAACTTGGTTATAACATTTTATGATGGCCTAAGTGTGCTTCTCTGAACTTTACTTTTTGGATGTGTAGGGTTTTCTTCCTTCTCTTCCTCAGTTGGACTCATAACTTTGATATTTTTCAACTCTGATGTGTAAGAAAAGTGAGCATATGAGTAAAAGATTTTAATTCTTCTAAAGAAATGGATTTCACTTCCATTAGAATGAAGAGGAATCTGTGAAAATGACTTCCTTCGTAGCTTTCTACCGTCTCGGCATCATCCAGTTTCCTTTTACACATAGTTTAGAATTTCTTCTGTGTATCCATTTATCCCGTAAGTCCCTGCTATATCCATCAAGCTTTATATCACATTTACTTTTTTTCCCAATTAGTTGATTTTCATCTCCCTTTCTTTTTGTCTCTTATTTTTTTTATAAGCACTCATTTGAGTTTCCCTCTCGCATAATGAGTCATTTTTTAAAGATACTAAAGTGTGTCTTAGGTTCTTTCCTCCCTCATTGAGGGGAAAACCATTGTCTTCTCAACAGTGAACTGCACTGTTGGTATTTTCAAAGTTCAGCTTAACCAGATTTCTGCAGGTAAGGTAAATTATTTCACTGTGATGAGTCTATTCTAACCTGTGTGGATTAAAAAAATTTGTAAGCTGGTTTAGTGGACACTTTATTTTGAAAGTAAACTCCTGAAAAATAACAAGGTAAAGCAAGTTTATTCTTTCATTGAACTTCTGAAAAGCTTAAGTCTTTCAAATCCACCCTTAAAAAGCCTTGTAATCCCAGCACTTTGGGAGGCTGAGGCAGGAGGATTGCTTGAGGCCAGGAGTTCAAGTCCAGCCTGGGAAACATAGTGAGAACCCATCTCTACAGAAATTTCTAAAAATATTAGCTGGGCATGATGGTGTATACCAGTAGTCCCAGCTACTTGGGAGGCTGAGGGTGGAGGATTACTGGGAGCCTAGGAGATCAAGGTTACAGTGAGCTATGATCATGCCACTGCACTGAAAACGACAACAAAATATATTGCCTAATAGACATCCCTCCCACCAACAGGGATTCTCTTTATTTCCTTTGTAAGGTGTTTTATCTGATTCAGAAAAGTGCCAAGAACCCTATATCAGTTCATACCATTTGACAGGCATTTAATTGCACGCAACCATAATGGGCTATGTAAGGGAAGAACAAATGTTGCTTAATTTTTTAACTAACGTTAATCATCTAAGGTTTAAAACATCTGTTCCATGTACATAATATAGTCATCATCTTGTTCGTTTTACTCTTAAACTGGCAAACTCTATGCCAGATTGAAATAAATCTTCTGTAATCCCAGGCATTCCTTTTATTAAGAAAATATGCATATCTTTTGTAGTTAAAGATTTCTGGTATTTGCATTTTTCTCCATTTTCCAACACTTTATCAAACTAAATTGGTGCTGGAATACTTTTATAAAGTCCCTACTTCTGCAAAAATTAATCCCTATGTGATTTTTCCCTTTCCTGAAAATGGTTGGAAAAGCTTTTATAATAATAAACTCACTTTAGGAACTGGTGTTAAAACATGTTGTCCAATATGAGTCATTTGCTTATTATTAGTACTAGAGACTTGAAGCCCCTTTTTTGTTTCTCTTAAAAAGCTAAATTGAAAGTGTATTTGTGTGTGCATTTTGTTTTTAAGAAATGGTTTTTAAAACTTATTTTGGAGCCAGGCATGGTGGCTCATGCCTGTAATCCTAGCACTCCTGGGAGTCTGAGGCAGAAGGATAGCTTGAGGCCAGTAGTTCAAGACCAGCCTGAGCAAAAGCGAAACCCCATCTCTACAAAAAATAGAAAAAATTAGACAGTTGTGGTAGTGCACTCCTGTAGTCCCAGCTACATGGGAGGCTGAAGCAAAGAGGAGAATTGCTTGAGCCCAGGAGTTTTGAGGTTGCAGTGAGCTAACATGATGCCACTGCACTGCAGTCTAGCCTGAGTGACAGAGCGAGACTATCTCAAAAAAGAGAGAAAAAAACTTATTTTGAGATTAAATAATTTTAGTTTGAAATTATTTTTTTGTCTTTATTGAAGTGTAATTTACATATCATGTCTTTACTCCATTTCAAGTGTACAATTAAATGGTTATTAGTAAATTTACTAAGTTGTACAGCAATTCACGTGAAACAGTTTTAGAGGATTCCCCCCCCCATTGAGACCCCTAATACCCATCCCCAAATACACGTCAAACATGCCCCTCCCCTTCACAGTGCTCACCACATCCGCCAGATGTGGGTCCACCCCCAACCCCCAAAATCCCCAGTGAACACTACCACCACTTAAGCACCATAGTGTCAATCAGTCAATACCAATTTGATGGCAAGTACAAGTGG
>CAUYRT010027645.1:0-36995 GCA_963574885.1 Lepilemur ruficaudatus | reverse complement strand
GTCTGTGGTATTTGGTTATGGCAACCTGAGCTGACTAATACAATTTCTACAAGTGTGATAAAAGAAGTTGGGATCATTTTTGTAAAGAATTGATACAAAGACTTGGAGATTTCCACATGACTTACACAGCACCTTTTTTTTACTTTTTTTCTCCAATGCCATATATGATACTGATGTGATGTTTCAATTTCTTACAATGTGTGTGTGTGTGTGTGTGTGTGAGTATGTATGTATGTACTATATAGTGTCATGCACTGCATGTTTTGGTCAACAGTGGACAACATATACAATGATGGTCCCATACAATTTTAATATCATATTTTTATTTTACCTGTTCTATGTTTAGATATGTTTATATGCACAAATACTTACCATTGTGCTACAATAGCCTACAGTATTCAGTACAGTAACATGCTGTACAAGTTCACAGCCTAGGAGAAATAGGCTATATCTTTTAGCCTATGTTTGTAGTAGGGTATACAGTCTATTAATAGTTTTGTCTAAGTACACTTTCTAATGTTTGCACGATGATGAAATTGCCTATCAACATGTTATTCAAAATGTATCCCTATTGTTAAGTGATGTGTGAGAATATATATACATATATATTCTCCAAACATTAGGCTGACACAACATGCTTTCACGCTTCTCTGTATTTGGCTGACTTTATATATTTATTTTCATCTTAGAGTAAAAGCAATTCTCTCATGTCTCTTTCACCCCTTAACTTGTCTATGATTTATCTTCCTGTTTTTAGTAAGAAGATAAAAGTGAATATACAAGTTGATAGTGTTTTTATCCTGTTTTTGCTAATCCCAACTGTAATTATTCTTATTCCCACAGAAAAACTAAAAGTCATATTGCTTCAGTTATTTGCACAAAGTCAGAGTAAGGAAAGAAAAGTAGATTATATCAAAGTATCATTTGACACCAACTGCGTGTGTTTTTTCTATACCATACTGCTTTTCAAAAAAGATTTTATTTTGAGAAAAATTCTATCTTGTCTTTAATTTTATTTTTGTATGAGAACAAATTTAATTCAATACATATTTTTGGCTTTTTAGGAAAAAAATCAAGATCAGTATAAAAAGTATATAAAGTGAATATAATATTTTAAAAATATTTATTTTTCATGCTTTTGCAACCTATTATGTTATTTGCCTTATATTATCATGTCTTTCTAAATGTAGTCGTGCCACTGATTTCTCTTTAGAAGTTGAAAGTGAAGCTTTCTTTATAATTGAGATATTTAACTTTATTTATTATACAAAAGAATGATTCTTTCATTCCTTGTGCTATTGTTTTAGATACACACTCACACATTCTTTACTCTAAACTATTTCTCTTTTATAGAACTATTTTATACATCAAAATATTACTTTGAATAAATAACAGTTAAATGAGCTAAATATTACTATAAGACTATAAAATATCATAAACTTCAAAATATTTACTAACATATAGAGTATAAATTCTGAAGATTTTGAAACACTTGAGCAGTTGGAGACAGGATAAAGTCACATTAAGTAGGACTTCATGGAGGGATGATGGACCTTCAGGTGAATAAAAGAAAACTAAGTATTCCATAAAAGCAGTCTGTAAATTTAATAAAACTATACTGAGGGGTTCCTTAAGGCAGTGTTTTATCAACATATAGGGGTTATAATCGGTGTTGTTCACTCAGGTTAACTGTAGAATCTTACATCAATAGGTGACTATCTCAGGGGCTTTGGCTAGCCCATACTTTAACCAGCAACCCTAGGCTGTGCTGGCAACACCAATTACTGAAGCAATTGCTACATTGTAATGACTATAACCCATTACTTACCTCCATTGAAAAGTAGAGCCTTAGAAATAAAAGTCAGAGATAATCTGATATGAATATACCTATGGTATAATATATGAAATGCAATATACATAATTACAGATGTTTAAGTATATATGTACTTTACTGAAAAGGCCAATAGATATTATATTCATAAAGCATTTAATACATGTTAAAGGATTTTGTAGGAAACATTGCTAGCTGTTCATACTATATTGAGCAGTCTACTTCCATAGTCAACAGAACTTTATTTTGGTTTCAATATCTGACAGAAATGTTTGCTCAGGGAAAACCAATCATAATTCTAGTTCTTAACAAGGATTGTTTCAGGGATAGAAAGATAAAGCTTGGGGTGGCAGAAACTATCTTATTACCATGAGTATACAGATTTGAGGTTCAAAATCAACACACAGGAAATGGCCAAGAAGAAAATGGAAAGCAATAGGGTCTTTATAAAACAATAACACAAGTAACATAAACATAAAATCCTACCTGATTAATAATAAGAATTGTAAAACTGAAGAATCTATGATCAGTATGTTTTTAAGAACTACACTAATAAATTAAGAGTTCTAAAGAATAGAAGAAAAAAAGATGATTTGACTACTAAAAATATATATTGTAAAGTTAAATAATGAGACTATAATTTATGATAATAGAAAAAATACAAATGTAATATTTCAGACAATATGGTCAGCTATATTTGTTTTGGAAACATCCTGATACGAAACATCTAGATACTGGATACATTTAAATAAACATAATTTTAATTGCATAGCAGGACTCCCAAGAAGAAAAGAGGGGGAAAAAAAAAAGAAATCTGGATGCATCAGTACAAAGGTGACAGAAAGCCAGAATGATAAGAAAAGCAAAGCTTAAAAACAAATAAAACAAAACACAAACAAGGCCTTTGTTTGCCATCTGTCACATCGAAAAACAGAGACCTAAATTTTTACATCTGCGAATAGAGTAAGAAACAAGGTTTTGTGCCTTTGCTGGATGTGGGACTGGAATTGAGAACATCACATACGGTCCAAAGCAGAGGAGTAAATTACAGACAATCTCCATGGCCTTAGTCATGATTCTGGGCAGATGAAACAACTTCCATAATAAATAGATACAGTTTTGAAAGCACACATTACTCATATGGTCCGGAAAATTCAAAGCTTAAAAGTTAAATTGAAGCAGTTGTTAGGTGAAAACTCCCTGGTGTAAATAAAAACAAGTACTCTTTGGAAGAAAGCATGTTCAATCTAGGCCCATTACTGTACCCAAAGATTAATATCAGCTTCTGATGAAAATAAAATCATAACTCAAGAATATTTGAATAAACAAACTACCAGAAGTGATAATAAAGGGAATTTAAAATCCAATGATTTAAATTTTCATTGAAATTATAAAATATAGGAAATAAAATATCAATATTTGAAATAAAGGCATGAACTGAAAACATATTTAAAAACATAAGTACTAAATATGACAATGCAGATGTAATGAAATAAAGAGATTTGGAAGGGAGCAAATAGGTATCTATGTATATATTGTTATACTATGTAACACAGCATAAATGTAAATACATATATATATACACATATATATATATATATAAATCAACTCAATAAGTGGGTTAACCAGAGAATATTGCCAGCTGAAGACACGGAGGAAGAAATTAGTAAATAGTGAATGGAAATTAGATCATAAAATGTTTTGTATAATATAAAAAAGAGAATATCAAATATAGATTTTGAGAAAATAGAGTATAATTAAAATTTTTACTATAGACTAAATGAATTTCCAAGAGAAAAGAAGACAGGGAATCAGGAAGAAGCAAAATTTGGGCATATTATGGCTGAAATTTATCCACTATTTATGTATCATATGATTACTTAGATTCAACATGAAGGAAAATAAATACCAAGCCAAAAGAAAGCAAAATATACCCAGTCATATTGTAGTGAAGTTATGGGAAAAACAAACAAAAAAGGTGGGATCTTAATAACCAGTGAGAGAGGAAAGATTACCTATAAAGAATAACAATTTGACTTTTAACAGCACTCAACAATAACAATGTAATCACAAAGAGCTGGAAATATCATCTACAAAGTGCTGAGGGTAAATAATAGTCAATGTAAGTCATTATTCCAAAAGAGAGCAAAATAAAGACACTTTTGTGCAAACACATTCTGGGACCTTAACTAAAAGATCTTCAAATAGATTTATTTCTTCAAATAGATTTGGAAAACATAAATTATTCTATAAGAAAAGACTACGATATAATTTTTAAAAGCTAGCAATTATAATAAATGTAAATGAACATAAACTACTATTATCTTATAAAACAATAATTATATTGTTGATTTAGTTGTCTAGTGCTACATGAGATCATTCAAAACCTGATAATTAATTTTTTTTCCTACATGCTTCTTTAACTAGGGCTAATCACAGAGAGATGTTCTTCTATTTTCTAGTGTCTAACAGTCCTGGCATGTTCAAGTTGATCTTTTCCTTCACATGTTTGGAGTCTTCACTTGGGATGGCTGGAACATCCGGGATCCAATTTAGCATGTATTTTTCTCCATGTGGCTTCTTCAACAGGGTTGCTAGATATCTACATATAGTAGTTCAGAGCTTGAAAAGAACATTCGGGGTACAAATTCCAGTGTTCTGGCAGGTATAAAACCTCTCTATCAGTCTTACTAATTCCACATTGGTTACATAAGTCACATGGTCAAGTTGAGTGGATATGAGAGCAGATTATACAAGGAGGCATGTACCAAAACATGTGTTTTTTAAGGACCACTAATATAAGTGTGCCACAATTGTTTAACTTTGAATTTTTAAAAATATATAATTAGATTTATAGCAACAATAATATGCAATAATGGACAGTATGGTAAAAATTAATTGTCATAAACTGAGATTATTGCATATTTATCTCAACAGTTTTCAATGGGTCATTTTATATTGTGCTTCACTTGCAATTATGCAATATATTTTGAGTTTATTAACTTGTTGCCTATCCATTTACTAAATCATAAATAAGCATTTAATAGCACTTCTTAATAAAAATTATAATTCACTGCAGAATCATACACTATGGATATAAGTTTAAATCCTTGCTATATTACCTACAATCACTGGCTCCTTGGATAATTTGTATAACTTTTCCCAAAATAAATCTTTTACCTGTATAGTGGAAAACATGTTATATAAAACATTATTGTATGGATTGTAATTAATACATTCAGATGTTCAGAATTCCTAGTAAATTGTCTACGAAAGATCTGGAAGACATATAGCTTGTATTATTACTAGGGTGAAGAAAGATGAAAAAGCATTTTCTAAGATACAGCATATAACAATGTATAAAATGCCTTTTTATGTCCTTTTTCTTAAGATTTCATATGCCTCAACTATCCTAGACTCCAGATACACACACATGCATGCATTCAAATATACCATATACTTAACTTACATTTTTTATTGAAATGAAACTAACATCCATCTTGACAAACAGATAGTAGTGGTGAAACACTGTGAAGGAAAATTATCTGTTAATTTTTTATGTACCAATATTACCCTGCTCCAACCGTAGCATAAGAAGATACACATTAGAAAAGAGCAAGATATGTAGTACTGAACTACGTACTCTCATTGGGGTATAACATTGTATTCTAGACAGTTATCTAAAATTGTTTAAATGAACCTTCAATTTCATATTCAATAATCTACTCATGGTTTCTTATATTTTAGAAAATTATGTTACAATATCGAACTTGGAAATTATCAAACATCTTAGGAACTGGAATTTTTACAGCATAAACAAAATTATACATCATTTATTTTAAAATTTTATGGACATATGTTGTAACTTGTTTACTGTTACTGTTTTTTCTTGTCATTTCTCAGCCATTTGGCCTAAGATACAAACAAACAAAACCTCAAAGAACAACTTTACACAAAATATTTTAAAATGTATTTGGAAAGAAAAAGATAGAACCAGGTGGCGAGTGGGTACTGGAATATTTTCGTCACTCATATGCACAATAAATACATTTTGGAGGTAATTGAGAATTTTAGAATACAGTAGGTCCTCACCAATGATTTCATGTTAGGCATGGACACCATAAGCAAAATTAGAGAGAAAAAAACAAAGAAGCAAATATGTGTATACCAACTTAAGTATATAATCATAATAATGTAATATTGTTTAAATGTATCATCATGATAATATATTTAATAATAATGGTAATTGCATAAATAATCATTAGGTCTCAGGACTGTTGCAGGGGTTTTGGCATTTAGAATTGCCAACAATACTATGAAGTAAATATCTTTCTCCCAATTGTTGAGATAAATGATTAAGTAACTTTCCACAGTTAAGTATACTATTTAGTAGGGTAGCTGGCAATACAAGCTTGCAGTAATATATCAAGAAAGAGCATTAGAAGTGGCATGATTCTGGTTGCTAAGTACATTTATAAAGAGTCTAGCCAGCAGCTAAGGTAAAGAAAGTAACCTGTATTGACAGGATTGAAAATAAACTGAAACAAGAGAAAGGGACAAGGTGCCCACTAAGGGATTATAATTCATGCCTCTTGTGGAACTAGAATAATATTCAAGAAAGCTACATCAGTCATGCTGGCATCTGATGCGGTGGGTGACGGGAAGTGCCTGTGTGTATTGAGGTACACACAGGAAGAGAGAATGTGTGGGCATCACAGCACTTGGAAACAATAGATACATGTTTCATGATCACTAGACTTATTTCAAAAAAAACCAAGAGTAGGTTGAGGCAGACTTTATAAAATGGTTTCAAAATAAATGAGGCTGAACTTGGAGGTAGAAAGGAGTATTGACTATAACTGGATAAGCAGGTCAAGAAAAGCAATTCAAGTAATATATTTATATACACTGAAGTAAGGTGAATAAAAGTATTTTTAACAAAGACTCCATTAATGCCCTAGGAAGAAATGTGTCTCATAGAGCTTCATGAAAATGACTAAATTTTGAATAACTTTTATGCAGTGTTTCAGTTTTCACAATTAACTGTATCAATTGTAGAGATATTGCAGAAATTTCAATATCACAAATAATTATACCATATAACCAATTGTAGAGAAATGAAATATATGGGAACTTCTTGGAGCAGATATTAGATAAAGAAACTATATGTACACAAAACAAACATTTAAAATCTACAAATACTATATTAATATTTGTAATACATCTAATACATGCAAGTACGATGGATTAAATGAAAAATGAGTTAGATCCAATTCACAGAAGACACTTGACACAAATATCTTTCACTTAATGTAACAAATCTGAATACCAGGACTTTGATTTCAGATGTTTGGAACTGCCTGATTACACATCTGCCTTAATGCATGTAGGAAATCTTCATTTTTACAGGGTGATGGTTAGACAATTTTGAACAATCCTCCCCCACCCCAAGAACATTCATAAAATCTGAACAAAATATTTAAAACAATTTCATCCATGACAATGCTGAAAATAAGTGTTTGAAGAAAATTTCCATGAAAAAACAAAATTCAGAGAAAGGAAGTCATCATTTGAGACCATCTTCTACTTCTAATCCCATTTATGAATTTGGCCATGCATGCATAGGCAGCAGCTGAGAGGTTGTGAAATTGAGGAGAGCTTTTGTCAGACTCATGAGGCAAGGGGGGGAAAATGGAGCCCTGGAAATTTTGGCCAAACTAGAATTTTACATCTATCAAGTATATGCTCAATAATGAGGTTGAAATAAAGACCTTTTTAGAAAAACAGAAACTGAGAGGTTTTTGTCACATGCAGGAATGACCTAAAGAGAATAAAGATGCTCTTCAGATAGAAGATACTGTTCCCAGATGGAGGCTTTTACATAATCAGAAAAGAATGAGAAGAGTGAAAAAAAATACGTGAAAAAATAAAAATAAATTTACTATTAATAATAGTAGTAGTAATACATTTACTATTAATAATGTCTTTTAACAGTTTAAATAGTATTGAGTTCAAATGCATGTCAAATATTTTATAAGAAAGGATTTATATTATGTGTTCTAAGGTCTTGAATTTAATACAATGATACTAAAAATTCAAACTAATATTATTAATAAGCCTAACATTTGTGATGTGTTCTTTATACTGGCAGTAAAAATATGTCAAAATAGGATGTAACTATGAAGTTGATAGTGTAGACAAATGAATAACTAAAATGAAAAAGCAGTTAATTCAAAAGAAGGCAATAGAGGTTTTTACGTTTTCTATTGTTACACAATTTTGGAGATGTAGCAATTTTAAAGAAACATATATTTATTAACTCGAAGTTTCTGTGGTTCAGAAAACTGACATGTTTTAGATGAGTCTTCTGTTGAAGGTCTCACAAGACTGAAATCAAGGTTTTGGCCAGATACATATTTTATTTATAGACTCACCTAGGGAGAGGTCTTCCATGCTCCTTTGGGTTGTTGCAAAAATAATTTTATTGTGGTCCTATAATAGACTAAGATGTCTATTTTCTTACTAGATCTGGGCCAGAGATTACTCCCACCTCTAGAAGCCATTCTCAGGTCCTTGCCATGAAGCTTTCTCAAGCAAGTTTTCAATCATGGCAAGTTTTCTCCATCAAGGCCAGAAGAAGACATTTTTTTTCCTCCTGTTTCATCTGTGTTTTTAAGTTTGTCTGATTAGATCAGGCCAACCCAGGATAATCTCTCTTTTGATTAATTCAAAATCGACTGAACAATAATTATAGGAGTGATATCCCATCAGAGTCACTGCCTGCCCCACACACAAGAGGAAGGGATTACATAGGGCAAGTCCCCCAAGGGATGGAAGTCTTGCTGTCCATCTTAGAATTCTCTCCACAAAAGGAGAGAAAAGGTAACATAAAATTAGACAAAGACAACAAGGAAGAAAAAATTAAGATGATTGATTAAAATCCAATTATATTAGAAATTTCTTAAATGTAAATGATTCAAATTGCAAAACAAAAACAATTTTATGTTGGTCATAAATAGTATATCTAAAATACACAAATTAAATATATATTTTGTAATATGTAACAAAATAATACTCTTTCTAGCTCTATTCTCAGAAAGAAATTAAACTGTAAAATAAAATCATGCTTAGAGAAAAATGGCATACATAATGATAGAGATGTGATTCATTAAAAATATAACAGTCCTAAATTGACGTGTATGTAATAACATAACCTCAAACCTCAAACATATCCATAGCATGATAATTGAAAGATCTTCAAGGACAAAATAACAAGTACACCATCACTGTGGGAGATTTTTAACACTTTTCTTAGTAACTGATGGATCATACAGAGAAAAAAATTTAAACAAAAAATGTAGAGGACTGAGGCAACAGAGTTAACTATTTGACCTAATTAAAAGATACAGAATACTTTAATTATAAAATATACACTTTTTAAGCACATATTAAAAGATTACAAAACTTGACAAATTATATAATGCCATAAAGTCTCAAAAATATAGAAATACTGAAAAGGTATATGATATTTTTGTGATTATAATATTTAGCAAGAAATTATTATCAAAAAATGATGAATGAGAAATATATACCTCTTGAAATGGGAAATATATACTTATTAAAAGAATATTTTGAAGTATATGATAATGAAAATAAAGGATATCAAAACATGTGTCTCACAACTATTACTATGCATAGAGGTAAAATTACAACCATAAATGCTTATATTAGAAAAGCATAAATGATGAAATTCCAAGAACTATGCATCCACTTTTAGACAGTAATAAAAAAGACGGCCAATTAATCCAGAGGATATAGTAGAAAAAATAAAAAGTGAAAGTTAATACAATGAAAACATCATAAAGTGATTTAACAAGCCAAAATTTGATGCATTGTAAAAAATGATGAATTAATAAACCACTGTCAAGAAAGTTATTTTTAAAAATGAATGAGAAGAAGTAAAAGAGCAGTATTAAGAAAGAAAAAAAAAATTGAGTATGGTGTAATGTGATTGCAGATAGTGTTAGAAAGTCAGGTTGGGCCAGGACATTGAGGTTTCTTCAGGCTAAAATAAGGAATTGAGATTTTCCTATACACATTAAGAACCTTAGTCTGAAGAAATATAGATAAGAGAACATTTAGGAACCTTACTGAAACTGATATGAGGCATGATGGAGAGAGACAAATTCAGTATTATTACAAAGATATAGAGTGAAGGACTTAGTAATAAGTCCTGAGCTGAACATTCAGATGGAGGAGGGGGAGAAGCACAGAATAACACTAAAATTTTAAGCATTATTGACAGGATGGCTAAAAGTCACTAATTCGGATATTACTTGGACTCAGGGGAGACAGAAATAAGTAGATACAAAATTAAGGAAGATGAGCCAACTGTGGAACATAAAGGATTAAAGTTTCTGACAGCCATTTAAGCTGAGATCACATACGCGGCTAAAAAAAGACGTTGCACCTAAGTATTTTTAAGTTACAATGGCTATCTGAATCACAGTTGCCCAGTTTCTCTTGAGAGAGATGAAACAGTGAGACTGTGTATTGTGAGACTGGACAGCGAAGGATCCTTGTTATGTGACTCTGTTTGGTTCCTGAGTATCAAATGACAGGTAGTAAGAGTGTAAAATATGATGGTTACTATGGAAGTAGGTAAAAATCACCCAGTAATCAGATACTTAGGAATAAAATAATAGGGTTGAGCGAAAAAGCTAGAGATCGCTGAACTTAATGTGACAAGGAACAGAAGAGGACACTTTAAAAGAAAATGAGAATAAACTCTTTGAGGAATAGAGCGTGGTGATAATGGGTCAGAGAAAAGAGTGGAATGATCTAATATATCAAATTAACTGCCCATGTATGAGAGGATAAGCTCAGGAACTATAGTAGAATTTGAAGTGATAGATTTAAGACAATTTTAAGATCTAATATAAAAAGTTTGTTATATTTGAGGGAAAAAGTGGGAAGAAGAGTTGAGAATTAATCATAGATTCTTGCATGATAACTAAATAGCATTATCACCAATAAAAGTACATAGATGATTATGTTTCTTAGGAGAAATATGACGAGATTTGCTCATGATATATATTTAACTTGAAGTGCCAGGTATTTAAAACATAGTTTTGGATATTTGTTACTGAAATTTAGAAGAGAAATCTGAGCTGGATACTGTAAAGGACCAGTGTACTAGTCAGGTTTTGTTAGAGTATTAGTTTCTTAGGGCTGCTATAACAATGACCAAAAATAGGTGGTTTGTAAAAACTAGAAATTTATTCTATCATAGTTCTAAGAAGTTGGAAGTCCACAATCAACGTGTTGGCAGGGTAATGCTCCCTCTGAAGCCTCTGGGAGAGGATCCTTCCTTGTCTATTCCAGCAGCTAGTAAGTAGCTCCAGGTGTTCCTTGACTTGTGGCTGTATAATCCCAGTATCTGCCTAGTCTCCACATTCACATGGTTGTGTAGCCAAGGTATTTGTACCTGGTATAAATTTTGTTGTTCTTAGAAGGATACTAGTAATACTGTATTAAGGGCCCAACCTATTCCAATATGACCTCATCTTAACTAATTGCACCTGTAATTATCCCATTCACAAATAAGTTTTCACTCTGGAGAACTAAAAATTAGGATTCATCATGTCTTTTTGGGAAACAAAATTCAACACATAACAGCTAAGTTTTGCTTCATGAGACAATAATTAATGGAATTTTCTTCTAGACATACTTTTTCCACTTGACTCATTTGCAGGTAACTTGAGTTTATCAGGTTGTTTGGGAGAGCAACTTATTTAGTCTCATTTCTCTAAATCTCTTGTCCTGAGTAAAGAACTCCCTAAGAGCCAACTGAATCAATTTAGAGATTTAACAAAGGACCTCATAGTCAGCTTTTGGATGTGGTCTGTTCATGAAGCTGAGTGTTTTGCAACCTTTGACATTAGATTTTTATCTTTCATTGATTGACTATAAGTAGCAACTGCATCTCTCAACACTGAAAGTCCCAGAATTCCTCATGTATTACTCTTATTTCTGTTTGCCACCTGGCCAATAATTCTCTCAGCTCATCTCTTTCTTATAGTGCCATGTTAAATGCAGCCTATCTCACCAATGCACATTAAATACACAAGTTCATTTGCTTCCACTTTCTTGCTTTTGACAGTGTCATCAAATGATTCCCCATGGCACAACATGTTTCCCCATTTTTATGACCTCCAATACTGTGCCTTCTAGTACATTTTATATACTATTCAATTTTCTTTTGTATACTATATTGTGGTAAAACAACAAACAAACCCAGTTGCTTGCAAGAGCAAAGTTTTATCTTTTGTTTTTGCTATATTTTGGCTATAGACAGCTGTTGCTCTTTCATGTGTCTTCCTAGTGAAACAACACCCACCATCTTGACCAGTATTTCTTGTACCAGAGAGAAAAGTAAAAGGTTGGAGCCAAGCAATGGTATAATGGTACTTAAATTTCCTGCTAGGATATACGACTGATCATTTTAATTCATTTCTATTAACCAAAGGAAGTCATATTTCTAAGTTGGTCAATAAGTAGGGGAATTTTACTCCTCACACATGAGCACAGCAATAATTTGAAAATGAATGAGAATATATGTTCTTTTTATTGTGGGAGTCACTGGATTGTTAGGTGTGATGATAAACTATTTAATGGTTAAATTAGTTATATATTCAATGGGGTGTAAAAATATAAAGATCAGAAAAAGAATTCCCTCTTTAAGAAATCTGGATGAAAAAAGAAGAGAGAGAACCAGTTTAAAGGATACTGGAGTGAATGGGGTTTATGTGTCTTTGTGGGTGTTTTGGTGGTTGTGTTGTTTTGTGTGATTTTAACAGAGAAGAGAAAAGAGTAAAATCAGGACTGACAAAGGAAGAAGGGATCAGTGCCACTCATTTTAGTTAGAAAAAAAAACAATAAATGTTAAATAAATTGTTTAATGGAAGGATTGTTTATCAAGTGAGAAAAATTAAGACTAATGTTCCGTGCCATTGCTATACATTGTGTAATAATGCCATCTAACTAGAATTAAATAAAAAATATTAGAGATGTGGATAAATCATTGTGGGTAATAGAATAAATGGTTAAAGACTACAAATAAAAGGATTGACATATGGCACTAAGAATCCAGTTTCAAAACTATAGAACTTGAAATTGTAGAGTTGCCAATTGAAAAAACACTGTGGTGTCATCAACATTCAACAGAAAAAAATACAGTGATAAGAAAAGTACTAGTGTTTTTAGAAAAAGAAAATTAGCCAGTAAAATTGGAAGGTGTAAACGTAAATGAGGAACATGAAATTGAAGCATCATTTCAGAAGTGAAAAAAAAAGAAGGGAATTGAGGTTAGTGGTACCTTAGAAAAAGATGCATTCCTTTTGGTATAAAAAAGTGGAAGAGGAGACTGGCCAATTCTTAAGAAATATTAAATGACAAATTTTTGGAACCTCTGAAGCTACAGCAGGGAAAAACCTAAATTGAGTCAAAGCATAATAAACCTATTTTTGTGACAAATCCATTAATGACTCAACACTTAACTACCAATCCCTTTTTACAGTACTTTTTATACAAAACTAGAAATATTGTACAGGAAATACTGTATAGTTAGGTTTTCTGAACCAATAGGTGCACACTATTCATGTATGTATGTGTGTGAATTTTCGTATGTGACAACATCATTCACCAAGGAGGTGAAAGATCTCTAGGCAGAAAACTATAAAAGACTGATGAAAGAAATAGAAAAAAACACAAATATAGAAAAGATGCCCTGTGTTCATAGATTGGAAGAAATAATATTTTTTAAAACATCCATAGTTCCCCAAGTGATCTATAGATTGAATGTGATCCCTATGAAAATATTAATGATATTCTTCACAGACATAGGAAACAAACAATTTTAAAATTTGTATGGAACCACAAAAGACCTCTAATTATCAAAGCAATTCTAAACAAAATGAACAAAATGGAGGCATCATATCACCTTTCGTAAAACTTTTCATAACTGTCAGCCTATTTACATAATTCAAGTGGTTGTGGAAACATATCTGTTATCGGAATGATAAGTAATGAAATCAAATATGCATTCTAGTCTTTATGTGTCATTGTTATCTGGTGATATTGGTTTAGTGCTATTATTCTCTTATCTTAGTATTGTTTTTCAAAGACTGTGTTTGTTGTCTGTAAGAATCAATCCTTTTTATGGCTAGTTCTGGTTTTCATCTAGCATTCTAAGATGAGAATAACATATTCCACATATTTATAAATCTAATATCTGTAGCAAGGTGTTCTGTGATTGGTGGGTTAGAAGCTAGAATACTAGTCACTGTCAGTTTATGACATTATTAAGTGCACAACTACTGGGCACAGTTGAGATGGGTTCCTCCATATTATGGTTTTAGGTTAGACAAATTATCTTGCTCTACTTCTTCTCTATGTGTTTGGTAAAACAATAGAGCTTTTGTCGAGAGATTATTATAGAAAATAGAAGGTAATTTTAGTGATTCTGGTATGCATGATTGTATGGTGACTTTGATACAAAGGACTTTCAAGTAAGTAAGGAATTTGAGCACAATAACTCTGTGTCAGGCCTTGGTTTTCTGGGCAGTTCTGCTTAAGCAACTACTTCTCAAGCTACCGCAGGATAGAAAAATATAATAGCAACCTGATAGGTTAAAAATATATATATATATATAACTCTACATTTTCTTGTCAGCAATGTTCAGCAATTCATCTCATGGGGTTGCTTTCAATCTTAAAGCAACAAAGTAAATAAATATTTACTTTTTATGAATGGAGTGTTCATTGCAGACAGTGTTACTGTGCACTGAGAAAAGCACAGATTTAGAGTTTAAACTGATCTTGCATCTTAGCTATGTTGTAAGATACATGACCTTGGAAATACAAGAAACTACTGCACTCAGAACTATAATTCCCTCAATTGTTAAATAACAAGGACAACCCTAATTTCATAGGATTTGGTGAGGATTACATGGAACTAAGCTTGTATACTGACCAGCTCTTGATACTCATTAGTACACTGGGCATATGCTACTCTCCACCGTATACACATTGCAACACAGATCTATTAGATTCCCAAAAACCCTATGTGAAATAGCAGGTGTAAAAGATCTCAATGTAAGATATATATACAATATCCAGATCTTTCTGTCTATTGCCATGATATATCACATTATAGTAGAAAAGTTTAGAATGGATAGATTTTTTTCTCTATCTCATAAGATCTTTTTTCAACATAACCTAAATCTTATGTATGCTCTTCATGTTTTAGCTATATTGAGCATCCATTTGGAGCAAGGGAGAACTAAGCATTTCTAATCCCATGTTTGATACTCAATAAACACACTCATTGAATCAGAAAATAAGTTCATTATGCTGTATTTTACGGTTAAGCCTAATAAAATTTTGCATTAAGTAAAATTGTATGCCTGGATAATAACTGCACATTAAAATTTTGGATCAAACCTAATCTCTGATGTAAAATAAGTTTGATGGAATTGAAACTTCATTCCTGGGTTCCCAGAGAGATTGACCAAGATGGCCTAATAAAGTTCCCTTCAGCTTGATTAAACTTCAAACATGATTTTTTCCTGACTCCAGACCCCTGAACTCCCTTTTCTTAAAGCATTTACTTTAGAAAATTTGTAATTATAAATGCTTTCTCTGCCTCTGGGAGATATACATCTTTATGAAAGTCTCTTGCCAGTTTTGCAGACTAGTCATGCTTTCTCAAAGACTTAGGAGCCATCCCTTTGAAATTCATCATCAAAGAAGAGAATGCCCTATCTCCAGGTCTTTGTAGGAGTGTAGGAGCCTAACTTTTATGGGTGCCAATTAACAAATACAGATGGCCTAATCACAGAGAAAAAATGCAAACTCAGGAATTACTGAATGTTCTAGATATGTGCCATTGATCAACCTCCCCACAAACATCCTACAATATTTTTCCAGCAGGTCACTCCAGCACATAGAAACTCTCTCACCCTTTCTTTCAAAGGAGTTGAGCTCAGACTTAGTTCTGGTCTTTCTCCCATATTGCAGTAGCCATGAATAGTCCTCCTTGCCTCCTTAACTTTTTCCAGTGCAATTTTTGCTTTGCTTGTTAATTTGCTTTTTAGCAAAGCAAAAATTGCATTGGAAATTGTAAATATTCATTTGTTTTTGCTAAAATAGTTTTTTTAACTCTTGTAATTTTTAATCTTATATATGAATGTATATTTAATGTATATGGCCCTTCCATTTACCTAATATGAATGTATATTTAATGTATATGGCCCTTCCATACACCTAATAAAAGTATTAACAGTGGATTTGTTAATTATGCCTTAGATGTATGTGGTAATGCCAATTCAAGAGCCATACGACATACATTGCTCAAAGGCAACGCCATAGACAATTAAACACAGAATTTGTAATCTTCCCTGCAATCAACTAATGTGTTTAATTCTTGCTGTTTTCCCTAGTGGTACAAGACGTAACCAAGACTGATTTTGACTATTTTATGAGGTACATTCGATATTTCTTTAACACCAACAAAACATTATGTTGGACTATATCCTGAAAGGAATTTCATTACATCTTAAGGTAATCTTTGTCAAAATATATTTCGTGGGTATTTATAAATATAGAATGTTAAATGGATTAAATTATTTTAACTACTTAAAGTTGGCTAACAACTGAACAAAAAATAACCTATTTACATATCAACCCTTACATTCTATTATTTCTGAGGACATGGGATATTTTTAAGTCTTATCCTTAATGAGTATGTTATATATACACACATAAATACACACATATATATTATATATACTATATATGGCAAATGTAATGTGTAGTATATGATATACAATATACACTATAACCAAAAAATACACTAATATGTATTTAATATTTTATGTTTAACGTAATTTACTCAATATAATGCCAACATTGCACTGATACCAAAACCAGGAAAGGACTCAACCAAAAAGAAAACTACAGACTGATATTCCTTATGAATATAGATGCAAAAATCCTCAACAACATCTTGCAAAAAAGAATTCAGGTGCTTATCAAAAAAAAAAAAAATCCGTCATGAACAAGTGGGCTTCATCCCAGAGATGCTGGGATGGTTCAACATATGCAAATCTATAAAAGTAATTCACCACATAAATAGAAATAAAAACAAAGAGTATATGATCCTCTCAATAGATGCAGAAAAAGTATTCTACAAAATTCAGCACCCTTTTATGATAAGAACACTTAACAAAATAGGCATAGATTGAACTTACCTATAAATGATAAAAGCCATATGACACATCCACAGCCAACATCATACAAAACAGGGAAAAATTGAAAGCATGCCCTCTTAGAACTGGAATCAGACAAGGTTAGCCTCTATCACCACTTCTATTCAACTTAGGGCTGGAAGTCCTAGCCAGAGCAATCAGACAAGAGAAGGAAATCAAAGGCATCCAAATGGGAGCAGAAGAGGTCAAATTATTGCTCTTTGCTGACAATATGATCTTATATCTTGAAAACTCCAAAGATTCTTCCATGAGACTACTGGAACTGATAAACAAATGCAGCCAAGTCTCAGGTTACAAAATAAATATAGAAATCAGTAGCATTCCTATACACCAACAACAGTCAAACTGAGACCCAAATCAAAGACTCCATACCCTTCACAATAGCAACAAAGAAAATAAAATATCTAGGAATATATTTAACTAAGGAGGTGAAAGACCTCTATAGGGAGAAATACAAAACACTGAGAAAGGAAATAGCAAAGGATCTAAACAGGTGGAATACAATGCCAGGCTTGTGGGTCAGCAGAATCGACATTGTTAAAATGTCTATACTACCCAAAGTAATCTACCGATTCAATGCAATCCCTATTAAAATATCAACATCATTTTTCACCGATCTACAAAAACTAATTGTATGCTTTTTATGGGACCAGAGAAGACCCCTGAGAGAAAAAGCAATCTTAAGCAAAACAAACAAACAAAACAAAGTAGGTGGCATCAATTTACCAGACTTCAAAATACACCAGAAGGCTGTAGTAACTAAAATAGCATGGTACTAGCACAAGAACAGAGACATAGAACAATGGAACAAAACTGAGAACTCAGATGTAAAACCTTCCTAATAGAGCCTTCTAATCTTTGACAAAGCACACAAAAACATACACTGAGGAAAATAATCCTTAGTCAGTGCATGGTGCTGGGAAAATTAGACAGCCATATGTAGAAGACTGTAACAGGATCCGCACATTTCACCACTTAAAAAAATTAATTCATGATGAATAATAAACTTAAACTTATGGCATGAAACTATAAGAATTCTAGAAGAAATTGTTGGAAAAACGCTTATAGACATCGGCCTAGGGAAAGAATTTATGAAGAAGACCCCAAAGGCAATCACAGCAACAACAAAAATAAATAGGACCTGATCAAATTAAAAATTTACTGCATAGACAAGGAAACAATCAATAGAGTAAATAGCCTACAGAATGGGAGAAAATATTTGCATGCTATACATCCAATAAAGAGATGATAACTAGAATCTATGTAGAACTCATGAAAATCAGCAAGAAAAAAAATCAAACAACTCAATTAAAAAGTGGGCAAAGGATATGAAAAGAAACTTTTCAAAAGAAGACAGAATGATGGCCAACAAACATATGAAAAAATGCTCAACATCTCTAATCATCAGGGAACTGCAAATCAAAACCACAATGAGATATCACTTATCTCCATTGAGAATGGCCTTTATCAAAAAATCCTAAAACAATAAATGCTGGCATTGATGTGGATAGATAGAGACACTCATACACTGCTGATGGGACTGCAAACTAGTATAACCTCTACAGAAAATAATATGGAGATACCACAAAAGCTACAAGTAGAACTACCATTTGATCCAGCAATCCTATTACTAGACATCTACCCAAAGGAAAAAAGACATTCTATAAAAAAGAAAAACCTAAAACAAAAAACAAACAAACAAAATCTGCCCTTGAATGTTTATAGAAGCATAATTCACAATTGCAAAGATGTGGAAACAACCCAAGTGCCCATCAATACATGAGTGGATTAATAAGATGTGGTATATGTATATCATAGAGTTCTACTCAGCCACAAAAAACAATGGTGATCTAGCACCTCTTGACTATCCTGGATAGAACTTGAGGACATTCTAATAAGGGAAGTATCACAAGAATTGAAAAATAAGCACCACATGTACTCACTATCAAATTGGTATTAATTGATCAACACTTTATGTGCACATACACTAGTAACATTCATCGGGTTTCGGTTAGGTGGGAGAAGGGAGTAGGGAATGGCTATATTCACACCTAATGGATGTGGTGTGCACCATCTGGGGTATGCACACACTTGAAATTGTTACTTGGGTGGGGCAAAGGGAATATATGTAACCTAAACATTTGTCCCTCTGTAATATGCTGAAATCAAAAAAAATTTAAAAAATGTAAATTTTCAAATCAAATTTGATTTGAAAAATAAAATTGATAACTGAGAATCTAATATTCCTTTAATCAGGCACCTACAATATTTATATATTTAGAAATATTAGAAATATAATATTTATATATTTAGAAATATATATAATTTTAAAACCCATAAAATTAAAAATTATTTAGAATTTATTTTATAATGAAGTATTAAACTAAACCACGTTCTTGAAAGATCAGAATGTTGTCTACTGTGTTCAGTCTGTCACAACCTCTTTTTAAGAGTACCTATGAAATCCTAAGCAATAATTTAAGTTGGAACAGTACTTAACAGGACTGCAAAAAATAATTTTGTAATGTACTCTTAATTCCTTTTACACGTGCTTGAAGTCTTTATGATTTGCAAGTCAACTGGTAAAATTTCAGAAATATTCTCTCTGCCTGACTCATTCCACTGAAATGTGTCATCATGTAATTCATCATTCAGAGATTCAGAACAATACTTCTAAGTTTTAAGGGAGAGGGAAGTTTAAGAAATTATAGTCCTTTTAAAAAGAACAAAAAAACAATTTTTAAGCAATAAGATTTTCATAGTTGAATTACTATAACAAATGACATATCTGATGTTGATTTGCATTAAATTTGGATTATATTTGTTAGTACCTAAAATTTTGGTGAGTAGCTTGAAATTCAGAGAGATTTGTAACATCATACTTGTTATAATCCTTTTTTTGTGTGAGGGAAAGGAGTATACAACTAATGCAAATATGAAAATTTGGTAGACACAGTTTGTATTAGTTAAGTGTTTTTGCATATAAGCAATATAAACTACACCTAATTTATTTTTTTAGAGATTGAGATATTTGAAATAATACTAGAATAAATCACAGAAGAGGAAGGTGCAGTACATTAACTTTTAGGAGGTGCCTGGTAAAGTGCAACTCCCTGGTACGTTAGCATCAAGGGTCCTAGACACCTTGTACAAATGTCTGACATTCACGGTGACTCTATCCCAGCGAGCTCAATGTTACTTATTATTGTTCCCCCACATGTCTCAACCACGAGATGGAGTATCTTATTTGCTTGATCCCAATTCTTGTTTCCCAATGTCTAATCTTGGTACTGTTGGAATTATAATATCATTATTGCCCAGCCTAATAGTCACATTGCAGAGACATGTACACTAGCATCCAGTCCACAGTCCACATATATGTGTGTGTATGTGTGTGAGTATATGTGTATATATATGTATGTGAATATATATATATAGGACTTTTTCAAAGAAGAATGAAATGGCTGTGAGTCACAAAGCTACAGATGTATCTTCTACATAGTAAAATCTGGTAATTAATTAGCTCTGTTTTGTACGGACAAAGGACAGTACAACTCATGTATTGTATTAGATAAGAATTTCTAGGACATGTTCATTACCTCTCTTTAAAGTTGTCTTGTTTGATGATTTCTGAAATATATTTAAGAGGAAAAATAAGCTGCTGAGGTTAATCTTAAACATTAATTTTAATAAAGAGAGAATATATAAATAACTGATAAAATCCTTAAAAAAGACAAATGCTAATAAAGATATTGATGGACACTGTGCTAATGTTGATACCTCCAGATGGGTCAATTTAAATGCATGGTGGTAATCTAATAATAGTATGATACTTTAAACTTGGATTGCATCACAGCAATAGGAAGAAAAATGTATCAAAAAGGTTGATGAGAAGTGCATTAAAACCATCTAACTTTGTCCTTTTGCATAGGTTGAAACATTTGTGTTCAGTATTTAAAATATATTTATTTATTTATTTTTTATTTCAGGATATTATGGGAGTACAAACATTTTGGTTACATGTTATGACTTTGCCACATCCAAACCATGATTTGAGGCATGGCTTTTCCCCCCTACAATGCTCATCGCATCCATTAGTTGTGAGTTTACCCAACCCCAATCCTTGAAGAGTATTACTATGAGCACCATAGTGTCAGTGAGTTAGTGCCAATGTGATGGCGAGTACATGTGGAACCTATTCTTCCATTCTTGTGATACCTCATTTCGGGGGATGGGCTCAAGCTCTATCCAGGAAAACATAAGAGATGCTAGATCACTGTCGTTTCTTGTCATTGAGTAATATTCCATTGTATATATGTATGAAATTTTATTAATCCAGTCATGGATTGATGGGCACTTGGGTTGTTTACACATCCTTGCTATAGTGAATTGCTCTGCCATAAACATTCAGGTACAGATGTCTTTATTATAGAATGTCTTTTGTTCTTTTGGGTAGATGCCTAATAGTGCTGCTGCTGGATCAAATGGTATTTCTATTTTTAGCTCTTTGAGATATCTTCAATTTCTTTTCCACAGAGGTTGCACTAATGTGCAATCCCACCAGCAGTGTAAGAGTGTTCCTATCTCCTCGCCAGCGTTTGTTCTTTTGGGATTTTTTGATAAAGGCCAATCTCACTGGGGTTAGATGATATCTCATTGTGGTTTTGATTTGCATTTCTATAATAATTACAGATGTTGAGCATTTTTTAAATATGTTTGCTGACCATTATTCTGTCTTCTTTTCAAAAGTTTCTGCTCATGTCCTTTGACAATTTATTGATGGGGTTGTTTGATTTTTTCTTGTTGATTATTTTGAGTTCTAGATAGATTCTTGTTATCAGCCCTTTATTGGATGTGTAGAGAGCAAATATTTTCTCCAATTCTGTAGGCTGTCTATTCATTCTAATGATAGTTTCCTTGGCTGTGCATAAGGTTTTTAATATGATCAGGTCCCATTTATTTATTTTTGTTGCTGCTGTAATTGCTTTGGGGATCTTCCTCAAAAATTCTTTGTCTAGTCCATTGTCTGAAAAGGTCTTTCCTACATTTTCTTCTAGGATTCTTAAGGTTTCATGCCTTAGGTTTAAGTCTGTTATCCATCGTGAATTAATTTTTGTAAGAGGTGAGAGGTTGGGATCCAGTTTCAATCTTCTGCATGCAGTTATCCAGTTTTCCTAAGCACAATTTATTGAAAAGAGATTCTTTTCCCCAGTGTATATTTTTGTCTGCTTTGTCAAAGTTAGATTACCATATGCAGATGGTTTCATCTCTGGATTCTCAGTCCTGCTCCAAAGGTCTATATCTCTGTTCTTGTGTCAGTACCAGAGCAAACTTTATATGGCAGGAGCAATATATGTGCTTGTACAAATTAGAAAATACAAACCAGCAAATTGAAAAAGAATGTAGAGCTCTTGCATAATATCCCTTAAGTCTCTTTTATAGTCTTTTAATTTTTTCCCATTCTCTCTTCTCCTTCCCTCCCATCTTCTTTTTACTTTCTCTCTTCCCCTACATCTCCCATACAGATTACTGTAACACCTACAGACCTTATTCAGAATGACTCATCTTTTGAATTTTCTGGGGATTATTTGTGGTTTTATTTAACTTCTTTCACTCTCCTATCCCTTTTTCCTTGTTACCTGGAAGTTCTATCTCAAGGATTTATGAATTCCATTTAAAAAATTTTGGCTAGAATACAGCATAGACGATATGTTCTTCATGTTGTGCCACAGTAGAAGACATTATATCTGGTTGACTCACAATCTGGGTGCTAAGATTGGATATTGAATTTAAGTGATGATGTTTTGATTCTTCTACTGCAAAGTTATTTGCAAATAAAACATATAATGTATAATGGCACTTTGGCATTATATGATTGCTCAGTTCATTATCAACCATTGATCAAATGGTTTTAAAACCAATAGATATACTTGCCTAAATATTTTATCAGAATAGCAAAAATAATTATTTAATTATGTCATTTCTTATCTGTAAATTAGTTGACTTCTATATATTATAACTCATTCTCATCAAGTGAGAATATTAAGGTTACCTTGGAATACAGTATACAATTGAAAGCTGAAACATGTTTATTTTTCCATTTACTTATCAATAATCAATGATAGAAGTTGTATAAACCGCTTTTTAAATGTGACTTATAGTATATTTTTCAGAACCTAAGAAATAAGCATTGCTTACTTATTGGTGATATAACACTCTTTTACTAATCTGGAGCCTAGAGATGAAAACTGCTCTACTGGGGGAAGTCCAAGTTACTCAATCAGTTTCTCTTTATTTACAAATTGACAAAATATATGTATTGATCTGAGGGCTATTGGTTTTGATAGAGCTATACATTTTTATAAATAGGAGAGAACTTTTCCATGCCTCCAATTATTTAATTTCTGGTTCTCCATAATCTTATGAAAAAAATTCATGGACTTTTTCATGGACTATACCCCAATTTGATTTACAGATGAATGCAACCCAGTCAAAATCTCAGCAGTGGGAAACAGTGGCTCACACCTATAATCCAGTGGCACTTTGGAAGGCCAAGGAGAAAAGATCACTTGAGCCTAGGATTTTGAGGACAGCACAGACAACATAACAACAGCTCATCTCCAAAAACAAACAAACAAACAAACAAAAAATTAGCTGGGAGTGATGTCACATGCCTGTAGTCCCAACTACTTAAGAGGCTGAGGCAGGAGGATTGCTTGAGCCCAGGAATGTGGGTTACATTGAGCTATAATTGGACCACTGCATTCCAGCCTGGGCAACAGATCAAGACCCGATGTCAAACAAAATAAAACAAGAAAACACCCAGCAACATATTTTGAGGATGTGAACAAAGTGATTTTAAAGTTTATATATAGGGGCAAATAATTCAGAATAGCCAACTAAATATTGAAGGAGAAGAACAAAGTTGAAGGACTGACACTACCCACCCTCAATTCTTACAGTACAGCAAAATTATAGTAATTAAGAGAGTGGAATATTGGCAAAATAATAGACAAATAGGTCAATGAAACAGAATGGAGAGCCCAGAAATAGACCTACATAAATATGTTCAGCTGATCTTTGATAAAGGAGAAAGAAAATACAATGAAGAAAAGATACTCTTTATAACAAATGGTGCTGGACCAACTAGTTATCTACAGGCAGAAAGTAAATAAATAAATCTAGGCCTCGTAACAGTCACAAAAGTCAACTCAAAATTTATCACAGACCTCAATGTAAAACTCAAAACTCTAAAACTCCTAACCATAGACTCACATAGACTACCTAGGGTTTGGTGATGACTTTGTAAATACAACATCAAAGGCACAATTCATGAAACAAAGAATTGATAAGATGAACTTTATTAAAATTAAATTTTTTTGCTCTACAAAATGCAGTCACTAAAAGCCCTGACTTCAGCATCATACAATTCATCCATGTAACAAGAACACTTGTACCCACTATTATTTTGAAATAAAAATTGTAAAAAAAAAGAAACAGAAAACCCATAGATGGAGAGAAAATATTTTTAAAAGATATATCTGATAAATAAATTTTATCTAAAATGTGCAAGGAACTCTTACAACTCAAGGATACGAAAACGAACAACCCAATTATTAACAAAAAGGGACCAAAGACCTTCCTTAACAGACACTTCACCAAAGAAGATATACAAATGGCAAATAAGCATATAAAAGATATTCTACATCATATGTCATCAGAGAAATGCAAATTAAAACAATGAGATACCACTACACACCTATTAGAATGGCCAAAATTCAGAACTCTGACACTACCAAATACTGGTGAGGTGTGGAGCAACAGGAGCTCTCGTTCATTTTTGGTGGCAATGCAAAATACTACAGCTACCTTGAAAGACAGTTTGGTGGTTTCCTACAAACTAAACACACTCTTAGCATGTAATTCATCAACAACACTCCTTAGCATTTACGCCAAGAACTATGTCTACCCAAAAACCTGCACACGGATGTTTATGGCAATTTTTTCCATAATTGCAAAACACTTGGAAGCAACCAAGATTCTTTCAGTAGGTGAATGCATAAATAAGCTGTGGTACATCTAGACAATGGACTATATTATTCAGCACTAAAAAGAAAATGAACTATCAAGGCAGGAAGAGATATAAGGGAAGCTTGCATGCATATTACTAAGTGAAAGAAGCCAGTCTGAAAGCCTACATACTCTATGATTCCAGCTATATGGCATTCTGGGAAAGGTAAAACCATGGATTCAGTAAAAAGATTAGGAGTTACCGGGGGTGGCGGGGATAAAGTGATGAATAGGTGGGGCACAGAGGTGTTTTGGGGCCGTGAAAATACTCTGTATGGTGCTGTAGATGGATACCTGTCATTATACACTTGTACAACCAACAAAATATACACCACTAAGAGTGAACCCTAATGTAAACTATGGACTTTGTGTGATAATGATTTGTCTATGTATATTCATGAATTATAACAAAGTATCATTCTATGAGGGATGTTCATGAAGGTGGAAACTATGCAAGGGTAGAATCAGGGGACATAGAGGAAATCTGTGTACTTTCCTCTCAAATGTTGTGAGCCTAAAATTGCTCTAAAAATAAATTCTTAAAAATATCATCCTATATTGATTTAACTGATATTCATAGAAGCCTAACATATGAACAGCATTATTGTAGAATCCAAAAACTCAGAGAAAGTTCTGCCTGCAAGGGGCCAGAAACAACCAACATGGTATTATATTATATCCAGATGAAAAAATACATTACATCCTAGAAAGAATAGAAAGAAGAATTTTCAGGGACATTCTAAGATTACTAGTAGGTTCGGTAATTGCTTGCCTGAACTTAGAAATGGAATGAAGAACAGGAATAATTAATCTGGAATATAGCAAAGGCCAACACTTGGCCCTACATGCTAATAAATAAGGAGAAATAATTTAAATATAGAAATTATTTTTTTTAGTTGTCAGTTTTCAAGCATGGTGTACATAGCCTGTATAACCACTTTAGTTTTCCTTCTTAATTAATATATAAATGCTCACATATTATCTTATATTTCATTTATAAAAGTATGCTTGCTTATTGTTTAAATAATAAAAGTGTTAATTTCACAAAGGCAAGAGGACTCTTTGCTCCTAACTATATCACTGTACATTGGAATATTATATATTCTCAACAATTTTTTAATTGCACAATTTTTCTGTTATAGTCCAAATATATTATCAAAGTACCTATTTTGTGTTGATCAGGCCTAAGCAATAGAGAAGATGGTTGAGAAACAAATCTTACTTTTGAGGGGGTTGAAGATAGAATAAATGGTGGCATATCCCTGCCTCAGCTGCTTTATAACTTATTTTTGCAGCTTCAGGGTGAAAAACAACGAGCTAGAAAATATTTGATTTAATTACTGACTGGTAGAATTGGTGGAAGCATTTATTGACATAGGTGTTCACAGCTATTAGCTCAATGAATCAATGAAATACAATATTGCTGAAGGTGAAAATGTGTTTCTAATGATTGCTGCTGTGTTTATGCTGCATACTCCTCTACACCACTGGCAGTGCTGTCAGATGCAGGTCAACATGCAATCATTTCCACTACACAGATACAGTTCTGAATGGTTGTCTCTATTCCATGCCCAGTTTAATATTCAGGTCCTGATTTATCTTCTTCTCCTTGTACCTTGAAAGATTTTGTTACCTATCAGTTAATATGTATTAACTTTTACCCTCTAATGTGCTCCTTCATACTGGTTATGAGCATTTTATATAATAATTACGAGCTACAATTTAACTTAGTACTAATTAGAAATGACATTGTTATGTCTATATACTGAGCAGACACTTCCTTAGCTCTACAGTTTTCTTTAAGTTCAAATTGTAATTCACATTTTGTATTTAAACAATGACTTTCCAAATCACCTTGGAAATTGGTGTTCAGAAATCACTGGAACCTAAAGTATCAAATTTGATAGAAAAATGTACATTATCTCAGTCTACTTATTTAAGCGCCTTATATTCTCATACTTAGCCAACCTGAATACCCACATTATTATCCCTCTTAATCCATCCTATATTTTTAAATGATTGATTAAACTAACAAAAAGCAATATACAAATGAACCATGATATTTATTTGCCAGAGACTTCTCCTACAAATGCCACTAACCTAACCAAAGTGAGAGATGGTTTTCTGGGAACAATATGTCAGAGTTGCCTGAACTCCCCAATGCCTGCACTGCCAGGTATTTCCACATCTGAAGGTACAACTTACCTCCAAATGCACTGACCAGGTTACCCTGCTCCGTTCCCAAATAATATTTAGCAACAATATTTTTTTTAAAAAAAGAAATCCTTTGTCAACCAGAAAATTGTATTACCTGAGAATGTCTGAGGCTATTTCCACTCTTAACCCAGATACTATCAAAATATCTCTTTTCATTAAGGAGCCTTCTTTTTAGGGCAAGACTGCTTCAAATGAATTTATCTCCAGTCTTTTGAATGAGAGCATGCTATCTCACAGACTGGCATCTCAGACAGACCTGACCTTGGCTTTCAGATTTGAATTATCCCTGATACTAACAGTGAACTTCAGCAAAACTATGTATGCTGACTGCTGATACCCATCCTGGCCCAGAGTACTGCCTACACTTGGTTTGTATTACCCCCCACAGCTCTGGCTGTGCTGTGTCCCATACCGATTCCCTGACATGCACCTTGCTTCCTCTGAGACTTTAGTACAATGTCAGTGCTTATTTTTAGCAGACACCTTATGTTCTTTATGTACAGATTACCTACACCTACAGACTGTTTTTCTCACCTTGCCCTCTTGTAACTGATATCATCAGTTAACAGAAAGACAGACTAAGTAGAAATTGAAGTAAGAGTTTTCATGAGGTTCTCTGAACTCATCTATCCTAATCTGATGGAAACTGAATCTATTGACCTTCAAGTGTAAGACACACATCTTTGGTCTGCCCTAGCATTATTTTCAACAGAAAAAAAAAGTATTATTTTTATAGACTAACTGAAATCTCTGGCTGCCTTAAGAATATTCATTTGATAACGTTCTCAAAATGGTTTATAATCTTTCTGTGAGAATTACAATATTTACCTTTTCTTTCAACGTGTATTTTGAGGGAATATTTTTCTAGAAAAGAGTAGTAATGCTGTCTTGATCCAAAGAGACCAATTACCCACTTGCATGCTTTTTGTTAATGTTTGTTTGAGGGTATATTAGCCAGAGTGTGGCTGAATGTTCCTAAAAGTTAGCTTTGCTAAGCACATTTTAGAAAGAAATTAAATCTCTGATGTTCTACTTTGCCTTTAAAAGTAGTTTTTTTCTATTTTTATTTTCATCTTTTTTATCAGTCATGAGAGTTTTGTAAGCTTGTTAGAATGGAAAATCAATTAAGTACATTTGGTTCAGTATATCTGTTTCTGCGTGTATGTGTGTGATTAGAATTTATTCTGCACTTTAAATGGAATGAAATGTTATAATGGAGTAAAGTATAAAGCTTATATGCAAATCATGAAAAGACAAAACTTTTATTTCTACATTTCTGAATTTTAAAAGTCACGAGGACTGCACTTAGATACTTTTTTAAAGCAACACAATTATTCTTTATGATTCACCGAATCAAAAAGTATTGACTTAAATATTAATGTCTTATGCTGATGTTGTATGTAATACTTAAATGTATTTTATACTTAAATTGAGATTCTTTTTAATGCCTTATCAAGGAGTTTACTTCCAATACATGGAAAGTTTTAGAAAATCCAGCAATCCATCAGTACCACTCATCACAATTGACAGATTGGGAAACAAAGTTTAAGTACACGCTGTGTCAATCTTGGAAAATTAGTAAAACCTAAGAGAATAAGAAGTTTTCTTTCACCTAGTTGCTTAGAATCAAGTGGGAACCCAAACAAATATATTACAATTGTGAAGTTATTGTTATCTGTACCTTTACTATAAAACCACATGTGAGGGTCATTAATAATCTCTTAAAGTAGGCAGGATATGTTGCCTAGGCAACAAATTCGTTCGCTGTTACTAAAATACATCATTAGTTTTTTTGTTTGTTTGTTTTGTTTTGTTTTTTCCCTTACACAAACTAGACTGACGCTACTCACATTAAGTTGTAAATAGATTTTACTTTTGCTTAGTGCCTGTGTGTAAGCAGAATGTGACTTTCTAGAGACACCTGCCACTTATCCTTTGGTTTAGGTCTAGAAAAGAATTCACTATGGTGATTGTTAAAATTCTTCCTTCTCCTACTTTTAGGAAAAGGGAAAACTGAGTTTTACAGAAGAAAATTGAAAGTCTGTTTTTTAAGCAACATTTTATCAAAAAAAGACACCTTACCATCCTTTTGATTACAATAGCTATATTTGCTTAACATTTTTGCATATAGTTTTATATATATTGTGTTACATATTATACTTATATATTACATTATTTGATTCTCTTAACATTTTCCTCAATATTTAGATAAGGAAATTGAAGCACAGATACTCTTACTAAGTAGTAAGTAGAGAGTATTTCCAGCTCTGAGATGTAAGACATGTCAAAGGTCATATAGATAATACTATGCCTGGCACCAAAAAGAGGAAGACTGTATGTTTAATTAATGTTCTTTGCATAATAAGATTCTGAGCTTCTTTCAGAAAATAAAGCCTTCTGATGATCCATTAGTGCTTTGCAGTATTGAATGTTGTTTCAAAATTTCTTTTATCCCTAAAAATGATCTGCTAAGTATCTTTAACATTTATTATATTTTAATTTTTAATTTTTGCAGACATTGTCTTGCTTTGTTGCCCTGGATAGAGTGCAGTGGCATCATCATATCTCACTGCAACCTCAAACTCCTGGGCTCAAGCGATCCTCCTGCCTCAGCCTCCCAAGTAGCTGGGACTATAGGCACTTGCCCCTATGTGGGACTAATTTTTCTATTTTCAGTAAAGACAGGTCTCACTCTTGCTCAGGCTGGTCTCCAACTCCTGAGCTCAAGCTATCCTCTGGCCTCGGCTTCTCAAAGTGCTAGGATTACAGGTGTAAGCCACTGTGCCTGGCCAAAATCTTTGACATTAAAAAAAGTACACAGTTAACAAGTCCATAAGGGAATATACCAATCTATACCTTTATTTCCTGAACATAGTTCTTTTCCTGAGAATCCCTATCTCCTCTGTTTCCAGCACCATCTGCCTAGTCAACCAAACCAGTAATCTGGAATTTCTTCTTTTTACCTTGCCCTTGTTGGTTTCCTACAACAAATCAATATTTGGCTGAATTTATCTCCTGCCTTCTTCCTTATTTCTTTATCCCAATCGTCCTTGCATGTCCTTATTTCAAGATATTGTAGCGTGCCACTTAGAATATTCTATACCCTCCATGCTGACTTTCCTGTTCATTGTCCTGAACTAGCTTAAACTTTACTTCCATTTTTAAGCACAGGTTGGCAATCTAAATCTCAGATTTTACTATGTAATTTTTCTACTTCAAAGCCTTTAGTGACACCTCATTCTTTTACAGCATTTATGCCCTCCATGGTATGAGCTCTGCTTTCTCCTCCAGGTATACTGTCTTGACTTAGTACATTCTTCTGATAACTAAAATTCTTGCTCTTTCTGAGGCCTCATCATCTGGTCCATCCTATATTATCCATTAATATTTAATTAAAGTGATTTTCTGCGAATTTTAATTTCTAACTACCCTAAATTTCATACCTCTCCTCTCTGTATATCATAGCCCTTAATCTAACCATATTGTTCATAAAATGATTGGTTTCTGTGGTGGAATAATCTAATAGATTATAAATACCTAAAAACAGCAAACTTAACATAAGTTTCAGTTATATTAAGCAGATAATAACATTGCATAGAATCAAACATACCTAAACTAATACAAAAAAATATAAGTCTAATTCCTTTGAAAATTTATAGGTTTACTCTTACTAAGCTTATGTTTTAAAGTTTTACAGAATTTCTCAGCATGTACTATGTATACATTGTGCATGAATATGAATTCTGTATTATTTAAATAGCAATGTAAAATTAGATATGGATACAGGTAAACAGTAAAAGTATGGATTGTTTTTTGGCTTAAATATAAAATAGAAATAGATACACGCATAGCCATAGGTATAGATACAGATGATAAAGGCATAAATATAGATATAGATTTTGCATATTCTCTAGCCAGAATTATTATTTTTTTGACTTCTATAAAAACCAAAACATAATAAAGAAAATTAACCTCAAGTAAAAATGAAACCTTTATGTACTATCTATTCAGTATTTAAATATATTTGCTTAAGTACCAAAGCAAGAGGGTTTTTTTTTTTAATTCCAAAGTCAAGGTTTGATAAGTTATGAAATTATTATCCTACATCCATAAGCCAATGATCTCCAATGTCAGACCATTGGAAGTGTTTAAAAAATTGAAAGATAATTTTCACAGAAATCTAAATTTTTTTTTTAAATGTCAAGGTGTACTCTTGACAAATATTAAATATTTCCATGGATGTTTGTCTTTGGTTAAAAAGTTCAGTAAGTTTACTCAACAAAATTGGCTTATTTTCTTGGAGAATATTACAAATAGAGACAGTCCCCGACATATGGTGGCTTGACTTATAGATTTTTTGACTTTGTGTGAAAGTGATGCACATTCTGTAGAAACTGTACTTCAAATTTTGAACTTTGGTATGTACGGGGGATAGTGATATGTGGTAGGTTACTCTCGTGCTATGCTAAGCAGCTACAGCCAGCCGTAGCTCCCAGTCAGAAACAGTGTCCTGAGGGTAAACAACTGATACTCTACAGTGTGCTGTGTTGACGCATGATTGCCTGATTGTAAACAAATGTAAGTGTTCTGAGCACATTTAAGGTAAGGCAGGCCAAGCTATCATATCCGTAGTTTAGGTGTATTAAATGCATTTCAATTTAAGATGAGTTTATCAGGATGTAACCCCATCATAAATTGAGGAGCATCTGCATATTTGTTGCTGTTTCGTTTACTTGAACATTTCTTCTACACGTTTCTACCAAAGAATTTCTTAATAAGAAAGCATCTAAAACAAGTTTTTAAAGCAAAACTCAATATGCTTATTGGCACAGTTTTGAATGATGGTTAATTTCTGAATTGGTAACGAATGCTCTCTGTTTTATGTGCTCTAGCATTTCTTCAATTGCTGATGATATGATTGGAGAACACAGATGTGCCTAAATATTAATAATAACAGTTACTGCACATTCAGAGAGTATGTGCATAATTTGGTAGAGCTTAATTGCAATATGGAATATATAACCATTTGTTTATCTATGAAAACCAAATAATACCTATTCAGAGAAGCGTTTCATTAGCTTGCTTGGCCGTGCTTCTCAAAAGAATCAGTGCCAGATGTGGACACAAAGGAGGGAAATTGAAATTAAACCAAAGAAATTCTTGGATACTGTAAACTCTTCATTTGTGCCTAAGGATATTTGCTTGCTGTGCTTTTAATTTTTAATATGTACATATTTTTCATCCGGATATATTTTCTCCCTCTAGAAACATTCTTTTTGTCTCAAATACTGCATTCTAGAAAACAAAAAAATATTTTTAGGTAGTTTCTCTCATGTAAAACAATGATATCATGAAATGAGATGAGATCATGTATAATAAAGTTTCTAATATTTATATATCAATTCATATTGTTTATCATCATTTTAGATTTTACGTCTTAAACTTTTTGAGGAGAAAAATATATAATGTATAAACTTATTGTTAATTTGGTATATAAAATTTCACCTAATTTTCATCTGTGACACTCACTTTGGCTTTGATTGCAAAGAATCTATAAATCTACATAAAAATAAATAGCAAATACATTTGTTTCTAGTTACAAGATACTCCACTATATATTTCTCTAATATATCTATAGTAAAACTTGATTAGCTACTGAAGTCATGATATTAGATAACAACAAATTCAATGGATAATCCTATTCAACACATAAAAAAATCATAAGAGACAGTAATATTACATAAAATGCATATTTATTGCTTGGATTATTATATAAATTCAAGCTAGATGATTCAATTTAAAAATCTCTGCACATAATTACCAAATTTTTAATGCAAATATTTAAATTGGCAAATAATATGAAGCAATGGTTATTATATCTGTATGTAAATCAGAATAATTGGGGATCTTTGAAAAATGTAAACTTTGTACACATCTCAAGTACTGAATCAAAATCTTTGAAGGGAAGTGCTCCAAAATATGTATACTTAGTCCTCCTTGGATGATTTTCTTTGTAAAGTACAGCATAATGAACGTATTTTCTGATTCAGTGAGTATCTCTATTGACCTTCATTTGGATATCTCAATATACTCCAGGTTAATTTTCCTTAATGTGAAATAATTCCATGCTTTATGGATGCTATTGGATTTCTTCAAGAGACTTGCCCTTTTTAAAGAATAAATAGTGGAAGTTACAAATAATAACTATCCAATACATTAAAGAAGTAAAATAAATAATATAAGTTATAATTAATAACTCTAACACCTGAAAATAAGTAAAATAAATGAATATTATATGGACTTTCATTTAGACTACGCAAATTTATGTGTGTGTGTGTGCACATGCTCCAGATTTTTCTATCCACTCAAAAATGTACAATTTTGACAAAGCATTGGTGGTAGCATTAAACTCCATTTTATTATTTTTATGTTCTGTTTTATAATTCTGTGAAATGGACATCTATTTTTAGCATAAAAATGAAATAATTGAACTAATTGCAGTTGCATATTTTTTCTTAAATCAATTTATTTTGGACTTGTTTAAAACCAAAAGGTGCATTAAATTTCTAAAACACTTTAGCCATTACTATAAAATAAGCTACAATATTTTTTAATGAAAAAGTTTAAAATAAATGAGTTAATTTAAAAATGAAATGATAGAATGATTCATTTTGTTCCAGGGCAGTACTGATAGGTGCATTTGAGTTGGAAATTCTATGCATAGTTAGTACAAGTCACATCAGGAGAATCAGTCTCTCTGAGCATCAGATGTTCTTATGTCTGGATTATCATGGATCAGATCTTTCCGCAAACAGCCCTGCAAGATTGATGAGGCAAAACTAAATAGCTGATGTATGCAGATGTTAAAACAGGCAAGAAACACCCAAGAACTCTCCCTATTAAAATAAAGAAAGTCTAGTATCTTTTGATAAACTTTCCATTTGAAATATTGTAGTTTGTTGGCAAGCTGCTGGGCCAGTCAAATTCATGATGCTACTAATATTTGTTATAGAAATTAAATTCAAAAGGCAAAATACTATTTATTTTTATTTCTTGTGAGAGCTCCCCATTTTGAAATCGGAAAGTATTGAAGACAGTTCTGATCTTTTATGAGTATGAAGAGTAGTCAATGGCTGAGAAAAGTATCTTATTGTCCCCAAGAGGCAAAGCATTATTTTTAGCCCACCCCATCTCATTTTCCTATTCTGTGACAAGGACATAGAAGAAACTAGAGACAGAATTTAACATCTTTACTAAACATAATATAGGCTTCTCTTTTTAAGTTCCATAAAATAAATACAATAAAAAGGTATGAGAAAGCCAGTTAGGCTGGAGAATCACAATTGCACATCTAAGCATCTGCTTGCTATGAAAGATTGGGCATCGTATCTACAGAGTGTTGACTTAATTGAATTTTTAATGCAAATCTTCATGCATTAATTTGACTAATATTTAATAAATTTTTACTATGACTAGTACAGTTCTCATTTGAAAGACATTATAAATGAATATATTATTTCAAGTTAAAATTTTATAATTATGTAATTAATAATAATTTTGTATTTATTGCCTGTATCACATATATGATAAATGAATCATGTTCTTATTTCCTTTATAACCAATATCAGCTACCATGCCCACAATTACAAGTACTTCCAGTAGTAGGCAGTATGTTGATTCCCATGAACATCATCCCCTGTTGTTGCTCTTGTGATTATGCTACCTCATATGGCAAAAGGTACTTTGAAAACATAATTAAAGGTACCAATTGTAACCTTAATGTCATTTCATCTCACCTTAAACTTTATCTCATCTTAAAACAACGTGTAGTATAAGTAGCGAAGTACTACCCTTACAACCCAGGAGGTGACTGTCTTGGGAGGAAGATTAATTGAAGGACTAATTACCTGTTTACCTATTAAAATTGTCCTACTGTTGCTAAAAGATACTTTCATCCTGGTTGTTAGCCTAGAAACTCTCTATTTTCCTATTATTGGAATGGACCTCCTCAGTCAACAGAAAACCTCATACACTACTGGTAGGTGCCATCTGGTGGGAATCAGTTGACCTAACACAGATGCAGGCAATAAATAAACCACAATACTGGCCAATACAAGGAATTGAAAGATTATAAGAAAAGACAATTACAAGCCAGCATCTCTGATGAATACAAAAGCAAAATATTCAACCGAATATGAGCAAACTGAATTTAACAACACATAACAAGTATCAAACACCATGAACAAGTGACATTTAATCCTGGGATGAAGGATGGTTCAACATACACAAATTATCATTTGAGAGATACCCATGGGACAATCAGGTCACCTACTGCTGACTACAGGTGACCTCTGACTTTAACCACTACTGTGTTTTTGTGCCTCTTCCTTACCTGAGAAAAAAGTTTCTATCCATACCAGTCTTGACTACACATCTGGCATGTCACCTTAACCCTGTGTAGGCTACTAAGCTAACTAAACACATTTTTAAAAAGTCAAAATCTTCTTTTCTCTTCCATTCTCCAGGCTTTCCACCATTAAATGGCTAGACAGGCTGCAGATGGTCATTAACATCCTAGTCTGTTCTCTGATAGGACTCTGCTGGGTCCTAAAGATGCTTTATCAAAACTGGCTCTAAACTCAAACGCTATAAAATAACACAATTTAGATAAGACAAAGACAAACTGGGGTTAAGGGATGCATTATTACATTAATGAACCAAAGATGGTATATTTTGTCTTTAGGTTGTTAATTTAGTCACTGCAGACTGAAACCCATTAGCTCAAAAGCCTGCTGGTGTCAAACTCAAATGTTTTTACACATCCAATTATTTTAAAAATAGTGAAAACAAGCAAATTTTTAGTCTCTTAGAGCCTGCCTGCTTTGTGTACTCTAAAAAATGTAACCAAACAGTTACTACCTATAGATAAGAGGGCCTTGTACACATAAGAACCCCAGCCACTACTGTCCTGGGTTCAATTACCCAAGACTCTCCGCCATGCGACTGTGTGACATCACCTAGACATGTAAGCCTTTTTTCCGATGCTTCTCTCCTCCAGGAGTTTCCTTACCTTATACCCCTTCTGACTAGTGACCCCCACGCCCTAAGTCTCTGAAATGTCCCACACTATGCAAATATATTACCTCCATACAGCCCTGTCCACGTGCCACTGAAAAAGCTTGTTGTGTGTTGCTGTCTCTCTTGGTCCTGTTGTTTTCTTTGATCAAGCTACAATCCATCAAGTTCCCTACAGAAGGAGATTATTCTGGATTATCTAGGTGGTTCCAATGTACCCTTTGAGCCTGTAAGATCAGAGCTTTCTCCCTGCTGATGCCAAAAGAGGAAGTCAAAGAGATGCTGCAGAAGGCAAAGTAAGAGAGATGCAAAACATGAAAAGGATTTGACCTATATTTCTGGCTTTGAAGACAGGTGGTGCCACGGGCCAAGAAATGAAGACAGCCTTTCAAAGTCAAGAATGACCTCTGGCTGACAAACAGCAAAAAAATGGGGACCTCAGTCTTACAGCCGTAGAGAACTGCAAACCTGAA
>CAUYRT010027643.1:0-104980 GCA_963574885.1 Lepilemur ruficaudatus | reverse complement strand
GTAACGTGCTGTCCTCATCTTCCCCGCTCCCCTCTAAAAGGTGTATATAAAAATATCTGATTCCATTGGGATATTGGGGAATCAACTCTGCGCTTCTCCCCATGCGCATGGTAATAACCCTTTCTCTTATTAATCTGCCTTCATTGTGAGTTGATCTTTCAGCGAACTTCTGGGAGAAAGGGCAAGTTTCCCCTCACCCTTACATGAAGAAGAGCCCCTCAGTATCTTGGCACTGGGCCCCTAACCCCGCCACCATTGCAATGGCTCTACCACATAGGCATAGAATTCACAGACTCTTGGTCCAAAGAAACCTAGGTCTTTACTCATTTAAACCCTCACAAATTTGAATTTGCATACCAAGACTAAGCAACTGGGTGCTCTGAAGGAAGGGGAGGCTGCAGCTCTGAGTGGACCGTAGAAAACCCTGCACACTCGTCTCACCAGCTCAGCCAGGAGCAGCACATTCAGCTTCCTCTTCATGGGAGGCAACCAGGCAACATGGTTCAGAGGCCTCAGGGGAGGGGGCACACCATAAGCCAAAATTCTCTGGGCCATAAGCTGAGGGAAGCATCTGGAAAAAGGAGACATGGAACAAGATGCAGCTGGGAAAAGCCTCCCTGAGCATGAGGGGCTTTGCATTTCCCTGTTCTGTTCTCAATCAGGGAATCAACTGGAGATGCTTAAAGTCTTACACCCAAACCTAGCCACATGCCAGAGAGAGCCACACTCTGAGAATGACCTGATTTAAACACACACAAGAAAAAAGAGAGTTGTAAAAGAAGCTCCATTATCCATCATTTAGGTTCAACAACTATCAAAAAGGATCCACACTGCTTCCTGCTGTGGTCTGAGAGTTTGTGTGTCACCCCTATTAAATTCCTATGTTGAAATCCTAATCCCCAAGGTGATGGTATTGGGAGGTGGGGCCTTTTGGGAGGTGATTAGGTCATGAGGGTTCTCCATGCTCATGAATGGGATTAGTGTCCCTAAAAAAGAGACCCCAGAGAGCTGCCTGCTCCTTCAACCACGTGAGGACACAGCCAGGAGGCACCAGGAAACAGGCCCTCATCAGACACCAACTCTGCTGACACCTTGATCTTGGACTTCCAGCCTCCAGAACTGTGAGAAATAAATGTTTATTGTTTAAAAGCCACTCAATGTATGGTATTTTTCTATAGCAGCCCAAATGGACAAAGACACTTCATGCATCCCTTTTTTTCTTTGCTGAAATGTTTTACAGCATTGTGTCATTTCAGTAGGCATTTCAAAACTGAGAAATTTTCCTAAAGAACCCCAATGTCATTGTCACACCAATCAAAAACTAGCAGTAATTTTTTTATATTATCTGATATCTAATTTCTAATCATGTTTTCCCAATTATCTCAAAAAATGTCTCTTTAAAGACGATTATTCTAATTAGTCTAAACAGGGTCCACATGTTGTATTTGGTTATTCTGTCTCTTAATTCTCTGGTAATCTAGAAGTTCACCCTCCCTTATTCTTCACCCCTATTTTTTCTGGCAAACACGGTCACAGTACTTTTCAGCTTCTCCTGTCAAGAGGTAGGGTCTATTTCTTACCCCCTGGATCTGGGCTGGCCTATGACTTGCTTTGGCATGCAGTGAGGTGACAGCTTGCCAGTTCTGCACCCAGGCCTCCAGAGACCTTGTAGCTTCAGGTCTGTCTTAGAAGGTAGTCCTGCTAGTCCCAGGACAAGCCTAAAGGAAGAGAGGCCAGGTGGAGGGACAGCCCAGATCACTCCAGCTCAGGCCCCAGATGTGAGTGTGGCCAGGTGGGAACAGCCAAATTTAGCCCAGGCCAGGACTTCCCGAGTGAGCCCAGAATCATGAACTGAAGAAAGTATTGTAGTTTTCAGTCACTAGATTTCGAGGGTGATTTGTTATGCAGCAAAGGTAGATACAGAGGAAGGCAGTGAAGGCTAGATTTTTGAGTCTGCCTGATACCCTGGGCTCTTAGCTCCCCATTCAGAGCTCCTTTTGCAAACCGATGGAGTCACCTAGGACCCTTCATGATGGGCATGATTGGATGGAGTTTAATGAGTTCCCTTTCATACAAACTAACTTTTCTCTTCTAACAAATATATGGTTTTAATTCTGACAAGAAAACATGGGAGGGAAGGAAATCCTCTAAAACTGATTTATGTGAATAGCTGTACAACTTGGTAAATTTACTAATATCCATTTAATTGTACACTTAAAATGGAGTAAAGGCATGATATGTAACTTACACTTCAATACAGAAAAAAAAAGAAAACATGGGAAACATAGAAAAGATTAAACAAAGAAACAAACCATAATTAATCCACAGATAATAGTACATTAACGTTTACAGTTTTTTTCTTTTAGATATTTTTCTATTATGTATTTTATATATATGCTATATGCATACACATACAATATTACATATTTTATATACAATATTTGTATATACATACAAATATATTATTATATTAATACAATTTCACAGTTGTAATTAGTTTGTACAGTTCTGAATCCAACTTTTTCTCTTAACATGATTCTTATATATTCCCAGTCATTAAAATTCTTGGAAAACATCTCTTCTAATGGGTATAATTGTCCATCATAAAGATATATCATAATTTATTCAATCATTCTCCTATTGTTGAACATCTTTGCTATTTCTAATTTTTTGCTGTCCTAAGTGGTAATGTCATGAACACCTGTGTACATCTTTGTTCGTATTCCTGACTCTGTTCTCAGGAAGATGAAGTTACTGGGTTAAAACTCTTTAAGGAGCTTTAAAGCTTTATCCCAAAAAGAAATCATAACCCAAACATTTAGGAAAACATACCTGAAGAAAGAAAATATTTATTTCTACTCCTGACATGTAAGCCAGGAACAGATCTGATTTTGTTTGACTGGTACGAGGTCAGAAACGAATAGTTGCTCAAAAACCCTGAGCCCTGCTTCTTAAAGGCATTCATTTCCAGGTGCCAGGAGACACGAGCCCAAGGCCTCTTACTACTGAATTGCTCAGACCCTCCTGGCCACTCTGGGTGTGTGTTCTCCTGGCCATAGAGAAGAGACACAGGCTGGAGAAGACACCTCGTGGCAGGGTCCAGGGACCATTCTGACCTGGCTCCTTCCTTCCCGGGGTTTTACATCCCTCCAGGCTGGGAGTGCTGCCAGGGGGCTAAGGAACCAATGTTCCCAAGGCTGGTACATCTGATTTTTGCTCTTGGCTGGAATTCAGATAGAGGAAAAGTAGGCTGCATCTGGGCCAAGGTGAGTCTGTCTCCTTAGAGGTCTTCTGGCTAAATGGAGGAGAAGGGCATGCAGACCTGAGAGCCACATATGGTGGTGAGGAGGTTCTTGGCAATCCCTGCAGCCTGGCCACGGCCCAAGAATGGTTAGTCTGCTATAGAGCCAGTAACAGTCTTAAACCATGACTTACAACTCAGTGCCAAGGCCAGTTCCTTTATTTTAGAAGGAAGAGGAAAGAAAACTAGTATCCATTGGGAATTTGCTACGTGCTAGGCACTTTACAAGGGAAGCTTATTAATATTTCCATTTTTAAAAATGAGTAAACCAAGGCTATGAGAAACAAAGGACTTTTCTTAAGGTTATGCGCTAATTAATTCAAGAGCTGGGGCTAGAATTGGGTGCTTTCAATCCCTGGATACAGAGGCAAGTGCAGAGGGAAAAGATCACAGACCTTGGGATCTCTCCAAGCTTTGCCTCTTGTTAATTCTCTGAATTTGGGGATGGTACTTAATCCCCTCTGAGCTTCAGTGTCCTCTTCTGTAAAATGGGCAACTGCCTACCTTGCAGGGTTCCTCATGGGAGCAGCAGGAAGGAAGCTTGCAAAGGTCCCCGTGTCCTGCTTGGTCCACAGGAGGAGCTCACCGAAGCCAGTTGCAGCCTTCACCTCTTTTGCTTCTGTCACCTCTTCTGGGAGCCTGATGGGGAACCCATCTGGGCCTGGGTCATAGGGGTTTCTGGGAGACCACAGTCCTGGAACTAACCCCCGCACCCCGTGCCCACCACATGCCTACCCACCCCTGCACGCTGACTGCTTGATCCCTTTACAACACTCTGGCTTTTCTGTCTGAGAAACAACTTGACAGGAACCCCAGCAAGAAGGTTCAGGACTCTAAATTATTTTCTGCATCCCAGATAGACCTGGTCCCCAGAGAGAAGAAGGACAAGGCCCTGGCTCAGAGCTGGGGGACAGGGGAGCTAACTGGAATGTTACCTGTAAAAGTGTCCCACATCGGGTGATATTTCAACCTGCTCCTTCTGAAAGGTCTCCAAGTGAGCAGAAGACTCTCTGTGCCTCGCTCCACTGTTCCCCAGACTTTTCCACGCATATCTTAATTTTCCCTGGGAGGCTGGCTCAGCACTCCTGCCTCCCAATGCCAGCCAGCCCTGGGGTGCACTTTAAAGGCTCTAGATTGAGCACAGCCATCTCAAATGGGATCACGGGGGACCAACCAAGCAACCTAGAACCCCTTCTCGGCCTGCCTGGGAAACATTTCATTTTCTATTTGCAGAATCGCAGATGTTGACTTTTGATCTCTTCCTCTCTCCCTTGGGGCCTCGAATCACTGATGACAGCTATTTCATTTTTTTTTTTTCTTTTCCCTATAAAGAGAAAAGGTCAGGAGGGCTCAGAAAGGTTTTGGAAATATTGGAAGAGTTACAGACTGGCTACTGCGGTGAGAAAGAAAAGATCTATCCTCTCCATGTAAAGCTCTTGGCAACCCTCAGAAGGCCCCTGGGTTGGGTATGGCAGTGTTTTTAACCGTCAGTGTGTTTGTAAATCATCCAGGATCTTGTTATGATGCAAATTCAGATTCAAGTAGGTCAAATGAGCTCTCAGACAGGGTCCACACTGCTGGCCAGGGGCTACACTTGGAGGAACAAGTGTGGGTTCTCCCTCATTCCCCACCCCATCCTGGGGCCTGTGATCTGAGCTCTCCCTCACATCTGCATGCAGCTGGGTCTTTGTAGGCAAGATGCGGGCCAAGCAAGCTTCTCTTAGCAGACACTGTAATCTAATTAAAACCCACAGAGATTTTTTTATCACTCTTGATCCATTTAAACAGAAAAACTTTCAGCTATATATAGATTTCCAAAGGTGGCAGGACAAGAAGACTCTTGGGTGATGGGTGGGAGTTGGCAGAGGTGGGGGGCTTCCTCCTCTCACCCTGTTCTATCTTCTTTGGTTTATTTGTCCTCTTTAATATGACATTCAGTTCAACCATTATGATATTACGCTGAATCTTTTGCCATTCCTCGCATGGCCTAGCTTCTGAATACCCAGTGAAAACTACCTTTTTCTTTCTATAGCTCCCAGCCACTTAAAAAATGAAAAATCTCAAGTTCTATATATCTTGTGCATGTGGGCTCAACTTAAAATTCATTATATGATAACTGGAACATAATACAATGGATACATATTGGGCATTAGAAAGTGATTTCCGTTTTGAAAAGGATTCACTGCAGCATGCTTTCAAGGAATGAGCTCTTTCTGGGCATTCAACCATGAAAAACTGACTATCAGAGATTCTGACTTAATTGGTCTAAAGAGGGACTAGGGCACTAATACATTTTTCCAAAAGCTCCCAAGATGATTCTAATGTACACTCAAGTTTAAGAACCACTAGACTAGATGATGTCAAGTTTCCAACTTTAAACTATTCAGATGCTTTGCTGTTCATTTAAATTCAACACACATTTTTAAGCACATGTCATATGCCAGGCACTGTGTGAGGCTCCAGACAAGGAGCAGATCAATTGCACTTCTTGCCTTCAAGGTACACCTACTATAGCAGGGGAGATTTTTAAAAAGCAGAATTAGGATGGGAGTGGGGGCTCACACCCGTAATCCTAGCATTCCCCGGGAGGCCAAGGCAGGAGGATCATTTGAGTTCAGGAGTTCAAGACCAGCCGGAGCACAAGTGAGATATCTCTACCAAAAAACAGACAAAAACTAGCCAGGCATGGTGGTGCATGCCTGTAGTCCCAGCTGAGGCAGGAGGATTGCTCGAACCGAGGAGTTTGAGGTTGCTGTGAGCTAGGCTAATGCCACAGCACTCTAGCCAGGGCCACAGAGCAAGACTCTGTCTCTAAATATATTAATTAAATAAATAAAATAAGCAGAATTAATTATATCTAGGGGCCCCACAAATTGTGAAACAGGGAAATGTTGCCTCTATACATGGAAATAAAAGGAGAGGAGGGAAGAGAGGACCTGCCCACGTGACCCCATCATTGCGTATCCTCTCTCTTCCTCCAGAGGGTACAGAATGTGGATTAAACAGGAACACAAGGAGCTGCCGGGCAGGCACTTGGCTCTCAGATTTGAGTTGAGTGGGCAGGGCTGTGGGCGCCTGAGGGCCATACCCTTCCACACTGGATGATTTCCTAATGCAGGAATGCAGAGTCTGCCCCACAAGTGGCAAAGGCTAAGTGTAAGATGATTTCCAGCAGCTCTTCCGCCAAGAAACTGTCAGGTAACTACAGTCAGCCTCCTCTTCTCTTCCCACACATGCGTCTCCAGCTGCCTGTTTTGTGTCCTTCCTCCCAGATGCCCCCAGCTGGCTCCTTCCCTAAGTCCTTACCCCACGCAGGCTCACCTGCCCCCAAGTTACCTCTCGCCAGTCTTGGTTCTGACCTCCGTGCTGCAGGTGTCGGTCAGCTGGGCTGGACTTCATACAGAGCACGGATGGCCAAGAGAGATGCATAACACTTGCATGGCATGACAGGTGCCTATTCCTCCAAAAGAAACTTCAAAGTGGGGGAATTCATGAATGAGATATTTTTTAATAAATGCAAAACCAGGGAGCTCCCAATCTAAATCAATCCACTGACGAGTAAACTTGATGCATTTTGGCAGAAAATATTAATAGCATATGCCCAAGCCTGGCCCTTGACCTCACTCTGGCCTCAGCAGGTGTGTGCATGAGGAAGAGAGAGCCTGCTCCCAGGCAGAGCCCGCCAGGAGGGGATGGGCTGCTTCCTGAAATGGTGAGTGTCCCACCTGAAGCCTTTTGTGAAGTTTCAGAGCAGGAAATAGAGTGTTGACTACTTTTAACGTACCTTATAAGGAACCTCTTGCAACCACTTTGTGGCCTGCCTTTAACTACCTTCCAATTCTACCATTCTTTGAAATATTTGAGCTGAATTCAGGAGATTTCCTGCAAGTGGGTGAACAGTGACACCCCCGCAAAGCCATGAGTATCAACAAATATTTAATGGGGACTTTCCTTAGTCCCAGTTCTGCGACGTTCTCTAATATGTCCTATCCCCCCATGCTTTGTAAAATTATTATAGCCATTTTACAAATAAGGGAGCTGAGGCTTGAAGAAGCTGAAAGAGTTGCCCATTATCTCATAAAAAACAAATGGATCAAGCCTGGGTTTCCTGACTTTTAGTCTGATGTTCGTGGTATGATGTCATGATTTTTATTCTGTTCAGACACAGTAAGGTTGAAAAAAAAATCCACAGGATACTTAGGATTTGGTGGAATTTGATGGCTGGATTGCTCTGGGGGCAATGCTCACGAGTCGCCAGGAGGGGGCAGAAGCCCACCGTCCTATTAATAGATACTTACATCCTTTTAAAGGCTGTAGAGGTCTGGGAGTTGGTGTGGAAAGACCTTTTCCTTGAGAGCAAACCCAAGGAAAGCACAGAAAAGAGCCAGCGTGGACCGTGTGAAGGCCGGCTCCGGGCAGGTGACAGCAGGGTGCATCTCAAGGAGAGGCTTCCTCTCTATGGCCTGCACCCAGAAGGCGGGAGGCCTAGCGAAGGGGGCGGCCTTGCAAACATAACAGGAAAATACCTAATCCCGTAGTTTTCCCAGTAACGGTTAAGGGTCAATCCTGTGAGTTCTCTCACTAACAGGCCCTCTGCAGGAGTTCTGTTTTGCACAACTTCTGAAAAGACGTGAATGAAAGGAAAAGAGATGTAAATCTCTGTTTCAAAATTGTGGGGTCTCTTTTTTTTTTTTTTTGAGAGCCTGCTTTTTACAGCCTAAAGAGTTTCTGAGTGAACAGCGGGGTGCGAACTCCAAGCCTCAACCACATCTCCTGTGATAATCCCTTCTCCAAAGAAAGGCCGGAGAGCCAACTCTTGGACTTTGACATGCTTGCAGTTTTTCTTATCTACCTGCTGCCAAGAAGAAAGAAAGGAGCGGATGCAGCAGTTTCTTGACTGTACCTGCCATTTTTACAACCTCCTTAAAAAGCTTGTTTTTGGGGCCAGCACATTCTTCCTCTTTCCAGCTCTGTTCTGGTCCTTTCCCCTTACCCCCAGGGAAAAGTAAATAAACCTTTTCTTTTTATGCTAATCTCTGTCTGGAGAAATCTTTCTCAAAACCCGTGTGCACAGGCATCTCCACTCCAACACCTAGAGGCAGCAGAAGATACTGGAACATGCACAGGGTTGGAATACGAGCAATCCAGGGACTCCTCAATCTGGTGTTTCTAGCCTGTGACCACGTTCCCTCTCCGCGTCTCCTGCTGCATGCGTGAATATAAGATAATAATGCCTGCTCGCAGGAGTATGGGAATAATTAGGAGAAAAGCCCTTTGCACACTCTAAGGTGCATACAGGTTAGTCGAGGTGGGTTTGAACGTTGCTCCCTCTAAGTCCCTCACTAGCACATAGTGCTGGGTAGTGGGGAGAGGGACAAGGGAAGTCACTCCCCCTGTGTGGCTGGGGTCATCTTGACCTTGAGACATCCATCCCAGTGTCTGTTTAGGTCCTGCTCCACCCACAGCACCTCCTGCTCCAGCCCTGTGGCTACCTCCACCCCTCTGTTCTCTTAGTTCATTCATTCATTCATTCTGCACACAGTGAACACTGATGCACTAGGAGTGCAAAGACAAAATAGGACCCTATCCCTGTCTTTCCCAGAGTGGTGGAGGGAGTCAGGACCTACACAGACAGGTGCACTTTTCAGAGCGGGAGGTCAGGGTAGTGGTTAGGGGTATTGGCTTTGGAGCCAGAAGGGGAAAGCAAATAACAGAGGGAGGCTGTATTTGAAGATATACAGCTGAGAATTTTTTAGAAATAAAGAAAATATAAAACTTCAGATTGAAAGGATTCCTCATATTATACAAGACAGATATAAAAAGGAACTCACACCTGAATATAGTATAGTGAAATTTAGTAACATTAATGAAAAAGAGAAAATTCTCAAAACATTTATAAAGAAAAACTAGATCAACTAAAAAGGAAAAGAATCAGAATGACACAAAACCTTGATAACAAAACTGATTACAAGAAGACAATGAAGTAATATTTTAAAGTGTTAATGGAAAAGAACTTCAAACCCAGAATTTTATATCCAAGGCAGGAAGCAAGCTCCATGGCTGTGCTGTGTGCCCACACCCAGGCGCGTGACCTCTCTTAGGGGTGGCAGCCCCCTTAGCAGCCCCTCCCTGTGGGAGTGAGCCCCTGGGGCAGCCAGCCCTGTCCTGCCCCACCCCACTATAATGGCCTCAGGTGAGGGACTGCCTTGTCCTCCTCCAACTCACCCTCTGGCCCGATGCTGCGTGCCCACAGCTTTGGGGATCCTAACGTAAGATCAGTGTGATCTCTTGTCCTCTTCTTTGACCGTCAGCTATTTTCAGAACTTGGGGGAAATAATACTGCCCTTTCTAGCCCCCAGGGGTGTAAGGAGAGGCAAAAGAGATGGTTAAGTGCTCTATCAACATGGAGAGCTGCGCACAACGAGGTGCTGCTACTATCGGGGACATGCCACGCAAGAATCTCTAATTCTGCAGTCTGAGGCTCTGAGGGAAATCCCACATGGTGTGTGAAGTCCTGGATTTAATCCTGCTTCCTGAGGGGTGGGGGAAGATTCCCCACAGGTCTGTGGCTGCTTAGGTCATTGGAAAAGAACTTCCGGGGACTGGAGCCAGCTTTCAGCCAGACGGAGAAGTAACTTGACGGTGATGGTCCCATGCACTGTTTGGCATGTGACGGTGATGGTCCCATGCACTGTTTGGGTGTGTCCCCTCCCACACCCTCACCCACACCCTGAGACTGTATTTCCCCACCCCATCCCCCACCCTATCCCCTCCTCTGGTTTCATTGAGTGTCCATGTGGCCTTCCCTGCCTGTAACAGCGCCCCACACCCTGAGCATTTCCCTCCCCTCTGCCCAGCAGAGCTCCCTTTGCTACATCTGTACCCTATAACCCTGCTCTCAACTAGGCCTACACCGAGGAATTCAATCTGAGGGTCTCCTGGGTGACGTGCGTGTACTCCTCATAAGTTATATATATATTTCCTTTCAATAGGAGCATCCAAAGTCTTAGCCCAAAGCAGGCTCCAGTGATGGAAATGTCAGGAGCCCTGGCAGCCTGGTGGCAGGAAGCGGGAGAGAGATGTCCTAAGCCCCCAAATGTGCCACTAATGCAGTAATGTAGAGTCTTGAGAAATACTCCCTGGTTTCCTGGATAGACTGTCTCCCCTGGACCTAGGCTGTCCGCTCACTAGAAGCACCCCCTCACTTTCAGTCTCTCTTAATGGCTACTCCCAGCAACCTTTGAACCTTTATCAATTCTTGCTATTTTCTACGGTCTCTTTAGTTTTATTTTTCGAGTAGGTCTGATGTTCTTCCAATATTTCTGCCTTTCTGATTCTTCTCTAATAGAAATCATCCTTTTCTATAGAAGCTATATTGGAAGAGGTTTCAAGCGTGAGGTAGGAAATTGGATTAGATTATTTTGGGCACCATCCTCGAATTCATTGATTTTACAAAATTTGCAACATGGTTAACACTAAACTAACACCACTGGGAATCACTAATGATTAAACCTTCAACTCTACGGATGGTGCCTTGTGCTTAATGAGAACATACAACACTAACCAGCAAGTTCTTTGTCTGGTGTTAAGATTCATGAGTTACTCTGATGTTATCTAGTTCAAACATTCAAACTAACCGTATTCCCAGTATGCCTTGGACAACCCATCTCAGTAATGACAACAATACATAGTGCATATGAGGCACCTAGAACATGACAGGCGTTGTCCCATGTACTTTACATACATGAACACATTTATTTCTCACAATTATGCAATGAGATAATCACAATTTTCATTTCTACATTACAGAAGGGAAAATGAGGCACCACACGCTTAAGTAATTTGCCCATATTTGCCCAGAGTTGGTAAATGAAGGTGCGGGAATTCAAGCTGAGCTGGCTGGGCTGTTAACCACTGCACATCTGATGTCCGAAAGCTCACAAACTTATTGGAGCTTTGGGACAAGCCCCCCCATCAGGAAAGATGCCTTCCTGTCTCTTTGCAGGAGGCTGCCAGAACTCTCTCCCTACCCCTCCCAGCATTGTGATGTGTGCACACCAAGAAGAGCTGGAAGAATCAGGAGATTTTGAAAGAGATGGTGGTTCTATAAGGACAGGTGCTGAAGCTACACCAAGAAGTAGGGAGTACGTGATGCTTGAGTCGAAGGAAGAAGGGTCGGAGAGGGGAGAGGAGGAGAAATTAGGAGTCTCGATGGGGGGGCTCGGAGATCAAGCACATACCAGATGCCAGATAATGAATAAAAAGGAAGATTCAAAATCATAAAGATGTCAATTCCTCCCAAACTAATTTCTAGAATTTCTGTTGAAGTACAATAGGGTGTTTTGTTTGGTTTGGTTTGGTTTTTGTTTTGTTTTGAACTAGGCAATCTGATCCCAAAATTCCCTTGGAAGAACAAAGGGCCAAGAATAACTGAGAAACAATTTTGAAAAAGTTCAAGGTGGAAGAACTTGCCCTACCAGATATCAAGATTTATTATCAAAATATTTAATAACGAAGACAATACAGTTTGGGCACATGGACAAACCAAGGGAGCAGAATCGAGAGCCCAGCCCTGGGCCTCCTGTTTGGAAACAAGATAGGGCAGAGATGACACTACTACACCTCAGTGTGGAAAGGGTGGTCTGTTTGATTGCATGAGGGTTAGGAATGACTTTTAAACATATAGAGAATACAAAGTAGATGTCTACGTTAGATCAATCCCAGCTGGATTTAAAAAAAACTTTAAAAAGCAGAATTTAAAACATGAAATGAAAATATAGAAAAATTCTTCATAATCTTAACATAAACAAAGATTTCATTAAAAAACACACACACACAGAAAATAGGAACCATAAAAAAGTGATAATTTTACTACTGTATTAAAATTAACTTCTGTTCAACAAAGGCCGCCATAACCATGTGGAAAACAAACCATAGCCTTAGAGAAGATATTTGCAATGAATATGACACGTATAGAAATCTCTCAAATTAATAGGAAAAAGACAACATATGGGGGGAAATGGGCAAAGAATATAAACTATCACTTCGTAAAAGAAGAACTCTAGAAGGTCAATAAAAATATAAAAAGACACTCACTCTCACTATTAATCAAAGAAATACAAATCAAAACAATGATGAGATACCATTCACACCCACCAGATCCGCAAAAATGTGTCAGCCAGTGCCAAGTGTTGGGAAAGAGCCGTGAAAGCATGGAGTCTCATTCACTGCTAGTGGGACTGTGAGTCGATCCAACACACTGGAGACGGATTTGGCAACAACTAGGAAAGTAGAAGGTGATCATGTCCAGAAATTTCACTCCTACTCATATAGTCAAGAAGACATGAATTAAGATGTTCAGTGCAGCACTGGAGACAACCTAAATATCAGTCAACAGGAGAATGGATAACTAAATTGTATCGTAGTTATACAATGGAATACAACAGAGCGTGTGTCAGCACCGATAAAAATCTAACAATCGTAACGCCAAGGGAGACATGCACATTGCAGAAGATTATAATACTGTAATACAGATTATATACTACAGAGAGTTTAAAAGCCTGCATAATAATACTTTACAATGCTTGTGATAAATAAAAATGTGATACAAATCTAAAAATATAACAATACATGTGAGGATGATTAACATGGATCTCAAAACAGTGCTTAGCTGTGGGAAATGAAGGGGAAATGGGGCAAGGAGGAAGACAGAGGAGAGCTCAGTAGTATCTCTAGTATTTACTTTCTTGGAAGAAAAAAGACATGATGCACACAAGGCAACATGGTAATATTTGCTGAAGTTGATGTGGCCATCATCACTGCTGCCCGCCAAATATAATATTTCTGGCTCTCTGCCTTTCAGATCCACAGTAGGGTTGCATTTCCCCGTCGATGCATTTTGCAGTTTGTGGGGGAGCTAGAGGCTTGCTTTGGCCAGTGACGTGTGTGTGGAAGTGACCTGTGGTTCCGGCCTCATGAAGAAATACACAAAAGCTCTGGCCAACATGGCACCCCAGAGGCAAAGCTTTTCTCCTCCCCAGTCCCTGAGTGAGCGTGATTCTGTCAGGAATCTCATGGAGAACAGGAGGAATGAGAGAGGAGCCTCTGGTGCTCTCAGCCACTGGGGTTTGGGGGTTGTTTGTTACTGCGGCACTTCCTAGCCTGCCCTGGCTGCCCCAGCTGAGAAATCAGTCTGCAGGCATTCACTGGATCAGTCTCTGATTTTACCAACATGTTGAAATATTACCAAAAAAAATTTTTTAAACAGTTTTTAAATTGGATTAGGTTAATCCTATTTCTTCATTGCTGGCACAGTCTCTGTCCTGGTTTATAGAAGACCCCTTTTGTCTTTTGTTAACTTTGGTTTTCTCAATAAGTACCTCCAACTTGAGACGGAAGCAACGTGGAACTACAGGAGCATCTTGATAAGGGGAATGAGAGATGGGCGCACCCTCCCAGCTTGAGTCCAGATTTCTACCCACCCCTTTCACCCCTCTGCCACCCTACAGCATCGCCCATCAACGGGGGAGCCAGGAACCTTAGGAGCAGCCTTAGCGCTTCTCCAGAGAAATGTAAGCAGGAGTTTTGAAGAATGCAGCTGGTTGCTGACTCTTTCTACAGCTTTTAGAAAGATCATTCCACCCTTTGCTCCCAATCTCTGACTCCTTTCAGGGTGGCAGCCGTTGCCCCCACCCTGTCCCTGGAGGACCAGCACTTGCCCCCCTTCCCTACTAAGAGCTGCAGTTCACCTCAGGAGAGAACATCAAGAAAACTTTCCCACACCTCTTGGCTCCCACGTTCCTTTTCAGAGTGACTGCAAGGCCCTCCCTCGAGCAAAAGCCCAGCAAAGGGAGTGGGGGAGGGGTGGCACTGTGGAAGGAGGAAGAGAAAGTCACACTCTGGCCAGTTCTGCCCCTGACTGTGCACAGAAACGCAAGCAGCGCCTGGAAGTCACCGTGAAACGCGATGCCTTTGAGAAGTTCCGTGGAAAGAATGACATCATGACCAACCACTCCCCCCACCCCACCTTTTTTCCAGTGGGAGTGAGAAATAAATAGACTGACACATTTTCCAGTCAGGGAGCGATTCTGGAGAGCAAGTTTACCTTGGCACGGGCGCTCAGGTGGGGCTGTGAGAAACCTTATCTGTGCTTGCCCAGTAAACAAGGAGCCCGCAATCTCCCCGGGGCCTTGGCCACTGAGCAGGTGACCGCGGAGGCAGGTGAGCAGAACAGGTGAGCAGGGCGAGCCTCAGGCTGGCCAGGACCAAGGCAGAGGCAGCCTGGCCCCAGAGCAAGCTGTGTTAGGTAAATATTGCCTTAATTTGATTTGTGGACTCATTTACTGTCCGTTGGTTGCCAAGAGAAATGCCATCACCACGAGATTCAAAGGTAAAATTCCTGTCCCTTAAATAGAGGATTCCCAAACTGTAATGTGCATATGGTCACCTGGGAAATCTCATTAAAATGAAGGTTCTGATTCAGCAGGTTGGGATGACTGAGAAACTGCTTTCCTAACAAGTTGCTGGTGGTGCCGATGGTGCTGATCTGTGGTCTCTGAATTAACAAAGTCACAAGTTCAGATGACTGTATGCATTTTACATGGAATGGTTACCATTTAAGGAGCACCAATCCAGGTTACAGGTGCGGCACCAGATGTTTTCTATCATCCACCTCTTGTAACTACACAACTCTGCAAGGTGGGTGTCATCATCCCCGCCCCCTCCTTGGCAGGCAAGGACATGGAAGCTAAGAGAGGTTAATTCATGCATTATATGTGTAATTTCCAAGAGATTTCATTGCTACCTTCCCGGTGATCTGAAATAACCCAAAGACAAAGGATAATAAACACCCTGTGGTGGAGACGGGCGTTGTCTGCTTGCGGTGATGGGCCCTCTCGACACCTGGGAGTGAGTAATTCTGTCTGTACCCCAGCAGGGCCAAGCACAGGAATTCAGGAATCCTGCTATCAACGCTTGGCCTAGGAAGCCCTGGCTTCAAAAGAAACGGTTGCTCAAAAAGGTGCACAAGTCTGGTTTTTAGATCCCTCTGCTGCTGATGTGTTCACTCCTAGGACTTGCAGTTGGAGAGAATTCTTAATACCAGGAGGAGTTGTTTTGATGTGTTAGCTTAGAAAAAAATGCCTTGTAAGGGCCATTCAGGACCGCAGGACAACAACAAAAAACCCCAGCTTGTGGAAACACCAAAGTAAGTGAAGGCAATTGTGACCAGACTGACCCACCTGGAGATATTGAAATACCTTGAAAAACTATGGTGCACCCTTGCGAAACCCAGGAGGCTTCTGGGTATAAACTTGCATCATGTCTGGATCACAAGGAGCAGGGCAAGCATGACTGGCTGATCCTGGCCACGCGCTACACTCAGGGAAAAGTGGGAACAATGTGTGACTCTCCCTCCAGACCCTTGGAAGACCTGAATGTTGGTGACCACTCAGCAAGCTGGGCAGTTCCAGGACTCTGTTAACACCCTGACCTTATCCCTAGCGGTTCTGAGACATGAGCGTGATTTGTACTGCAGGGTGGGGAGCCAGGTTCCGGCCACCCCGGAGGTCCACAGCAACTGACCACATCCCTGGGAGGCTATTCTGCGGAAGACATTCAGAGCCACAAGCCCCGAAACAAACTGAAGGCCCCCAAAGAAGGCATATTTAATTCTGTTATTTACATATGGCATCTTTCCAGAAAGCATTGGACTTTACAAAACCTACATAAGATAGAGCAAAATTTTAAAAGAAAAAGATAGAGAGAGAATACAGAGGAAGGGAAAGTAACAGGTAAAAGAGGACAAAGCCCAGTGTGGTCACTACCTGGCTGTGTGCTGTAGGGCATGTACACTTGGACTAAGGTCTTTGCAAATCAAGCTCTGACTTCCTAAGCTACAAAGCAAACGTTCAGGAAAAGCACATACAGCACTCGCTGCACCCATGATGTGAAAAGCCCGGAAGCTGCCTCAGAGAAGCGCATCTATTCCTGCTGCTGAGGTGCCCCGGGGGCCTCACAGGAAGAAGCTGAAGACACACAAAATACCACGAACAGCGTCCCCAATAACAGCCCCCCATAACCCATGGGGATTGTCCTTGGATGTTTCCTAGAACACCCCAGTGCAGGGTAATGGCCATGCCAATGCCCAGTCCAGCAAGATCAAGTATGAAAGACTCCAGAATGACTCCTGCTGAGCTAGCTTAATCCCAAGACAAAGATCAGAAGAAAGGAACTGCTTTGGGAAGCTGACGGGCCCTGCCTCTCTGGGAATCTGAAGTCAGTCTTCTCCCCACGTCTTGTGCCAGCCCCACTCAAGGCTTTGGGGAGCGAGTCCCCAGGGCTCCCAGCAAAGCTGCAGACATCGAAGGCGGGGGCACAGCACCTAGCCTGCACAGGCTGGGAGCCAGAGTTTGCCTGCCACCACCCTCTGGCACAGAGCAGTCTCCTCTGGGGTCAAGGAAAGGCCGAAGAGCCACAAGGACCAAGTGCTGGTCCTGGGTTCACCGTTCCCTGACTGTTGGAACTCAGTAAAGCCAGTTCCTCTCCCTCTTCCTCTGTCACCTGCAAAATGGAGAAGTCAGGCTACCACTCTGGTAGCCTGAGTACCTACTTGGCAGGTAGCACAGGCTACCTACTCTGAGCTTTTCTCTGTGACAGAGCTGTGCAGTGCATGGCACACCGAAGAGAGGCAGTGTTGAGGGGGAGGGTGGCAAGTGTTGGGGTCTGTGTTAGATATGAAATGTGCCCCCAGGTCCCTTCTAGGGAGGGCCTGCTGCCCAGCTGCAGAGAGCTGCCTCACCCAGGATCACACCCTCCCACGACAGCACACACTGCGGCCTGAGCACAGTGGGGAGTAAAGGCCCAGGCATTTTGTTCCAGGGAAGCTCACTCTGACTATCTGGATTGGCTCCAAAGCTCCCCACAGGGTGGGCCAAGATTTGTTAAGCCTGCATCTCAATTAGACTTCTTTCTCTACCCAAGCTTACCTCTTCCCCCTTCCTTGCACAGGCATTGGTCCCAAACCCTGTCTCAGCCTCTGCTTCTGAAGAACTGAAGAACTCAATCTGCAACAAAGGCTAAGCATGTGACCTTTAAGCTGGAAGCCTCACCCAAGAGCTAGAGAAGCAACCAGCATGGATGGGCGGACAGCACCGGTGGCCACAGCTGTTCCTCAATGGACGGTCACTGCATGGAAAACCGACATGACCGACCCTCTTCTCAAACCAGCCCCCTCTTGACTTTGCTTTTCCAGCTGCCGATGTCAGTTTTCCAGCCACTCAAGCTCAGGAGCTGCAAGCCTTTCCCAGCTCCCTCTACCTTCTGCTCCCACATCCAGACAGTTACAGAGTTTTGAAGTTCTATCTATGCAGACACCATCTTTGTCTTGGGCCACTATAGTAGCCCCATGACAGCCCCCCTCCCTCCTTGCCATCTGATGCTCATCCGTGATGCAGGGTCCTGTCACTGTGATCCCCCCTGGGGGCCCCCATCCCATGGGCCATTGCTCCACTGAAGGAAGAGAATAACAGACTGGAATCATGCTCGTCCCTCACACCTGTTTCCCCGAAGTCACTAGGAGGTGTTCGTTGCTGCTTGTGGGAAATACCCAAACACAAACAAAAGGTGGTAAAATGACGCGAATTGGATGAGAAGCTTCTGTTTCTGTTTGCGCTGAGGTCAGTGTTGTTTCCCTTGCTTAGACCCAGAGAACAGAGCACTGTTCACCTGATGAGATGCCCCTGGCACGTAGCGTATGTGCTTGTGTGGACATGTGGAGGTCCCAAGAACAAAAGAGGAGCTGGGCTACTTGCTGGCACTCGATACCAGGGTATTTCTCAATGTTCCTGGTGAGCAAATAGCTAGAAGATGCTGGAGGAAATGCCCATGCTCCATGTACAAGAGGCAGGCTGTGTAGGTGGGGACGGTATGTACCAGTCCGAGGATGGCTAGTGTCACCTCCTGCTTGGCCACATAAACGCAGCAGCTCACAGACCTGCTTGCTGTAGTCAAGGTGTCAGCAAGTGTGAGACCCAGAGCCAATACTCCAAAAAAAGGTGCTGGGAAGAGGGAGAGAAGGGACATTAGCCATTACATTAGGCATCATTCTCCTCTAAGAGAACTGGCTTGGCCTCTCTCAGAAGCCAAGAAAGGGTTTTGCTGCCTTTTCCATGTTTTCCTGTTAAAAAGCAACAAAATAAAACGATCAATGTGGGTTTCACTTTCCTTTCTTTTTTACTGTTCATCTTCAAGCAGGCCCAATAGAGGAAAATTTAATACTGCACCTATCTGTCAAGGAAGCGGAGTGCCTGTCACTATTGCACCTTGACTGCACAGTGAGCTGAGAGGCAGGGACTAACAGACCCATTGTACAGATGAGTAAACTGAGCCCTGACAAGTAATGGGAATTGTTTGTTGCTCTTATTAGGAAGAATGCCAGGCAACGTCGTATCTGTGCATAACTCATTCGTCTTTATAGTTTCTTCTTTGTAAATGTTGTGAAAAAGCACAATTTCTTCTTTGTAAACATCGTGGAAGATTAGGCAAAGGCAATCGAGTGAGAATAATGCTGGGGACCCTCTGTAGGGTGGCACTGGAAGCAAAGTGGGTCAGTGGTTTTACTGGCATAGTCTGCAACCCCAAAGACAAGATGAGCAGGTGGCTAGGAGTGGTGAGCACTCCCCACCCCGCCCCCCAGGAAGACCCGAACACACAGAGCACTCTGGCTCTTTGCAGTAATTACATCGGGGCATGTCAGAATGAGGTTAGAAAACAGCTCAGGAGCATCGCCTTCCCGCTTCCTGGTTTTCCTTTCCAAAGAGGAGCCTGGAGGAGAACAAGAAAGCCGGACGTGCAAGAATGGCAGCTGGGGGTGCAAGGCAAGGCTTTTACCTGGCCACTGGCGCTGCCTCTGACTTCGTCCCCAGAGGGTAAGTGCCCTTGGTAAGGGCAGGAGGTGTGGGTGGCCAGCTGCCCCACCGTCCTCAGCAGCTGGGGACAATAGCATCACTGGCTCTGCCACATGGCTGCTCACTGGGTCTGAAACCCTGTGTGTGAGTCTCTGCCACTCCCAAGGTTTACTGAGCACATGAAAAAGCACTTGCTCCTCTGCTGTCGTGACTTGCCCTGCTTTCACTCAGGCTCACTCATGCAGGACTTCTGCTGGTGCACACCTGGGCAGGCGTGCTGGGCACCAGGGGCCTGAAGATCTCCTTAGGTCTAAAGCTCTGTCCCTGCTTAGGAAGAAGGAAAGAAGGAAGAAAAGACCCTTTTTTCCTCCTCTCATTGGTCATGAGAGTTAATCCACTAAAGCGCTATGGCCACATGTGAGCTAGGGCAAAGATTGCAGTCAGATCCCTCCAGAAGGACTGATGCACAGGAGAAGCCGTCTCAAGCCTGTGCCCACTGGACACACCCACCCCAGCCCTTCTGAGCCGTTCTCTTCTTTCCCCCTCTCACCATGGCGTGTTTCCCCTCAGGCTTCTACCATCAACGTCATTCTGCCCCCTGGACCAGAGGGACCTTCCCTGTCTCCCATTTGCCCTGTGTGCAATGTCACTGTGACATGGTGGCCTTTGAAGTCGTACCTGTATGTCATTCCCACAATAGTGCAAAGTTATTTGTCAGATCAAGTTCTCTTGCCTGGCAGCTGCCTGGGCTCAGAGAGCTGCAGGATGGAAGTTTCGATGGAAAAGAAAGGAGTGGTTTCGGAGCTTGGGAGGCTGTTATGATGGGAGCATTGGGCTTTCTGAGGTCAGCAGGTGGGCGCCTGGGGTAGGTGGAAGAGAAGTGTGAAAAGAGAAGGTAAAAAGGGGAAGTCTCAAGAGACACATTTCACATAAACGTAATGTGACCTACTTAACACTTCTGCTGAGGCCCCCGCTGGCTGGAAGAGAAGCGCTGGTATTAGCTCAAATATCTTGGGGGTGCAGGGAACTAGACCGCGTTGGCTAATAGCAGCAACAAACTTTTTTACTGCTAGAAATCCTGTGCATGGTCCCTTCTGCAGAGCACTAGGCCCTTTACTAACAAGAGTTCTTCCATTTAGCCCACAGGCTTGGAGGCCTGGGGGGCTCTCAGTGCCTCTTCCCAAGGCCTGGGTTCTTCCACACTGTCTCCTCACTCCCAGCACGGGCCTGACCCTTTCTTACCCTCGAGCCTCTGCTGACGCCATCTGTTGGCAGGACAGCCCTTCTCTCGCTTCCCCCCATCCTTTGAGGCCAGCTGGGTTGCCGTCCTGTCCTTTTAGCTATTCTTGCTACCATTTCTTCATGAGACATTTACTGAGTGCCTATGAGGTGCCAGGCCCCCTTCCAGGTGGTGGTGGTACAGCAGTACACAAAACAGAGTGGGTCCCTGCCCTTGAGAGCTCTCTTCTGGTAGTCAGCACCCCTCTCCCTAAGCCTCTGCCCAGGGCAGAACTAATCACATCAATACCCACGCTCATGTGACTCTATTGCATGCAACAGTTACTAGCCGGTATTAGAGGGAGTGGCCTCTCGGTCCTGTCTCCCCAGTACCTGACACCATACCATGCACCAGAGGCAGGCACTCATTTATTTATAAAAGGAAGTCAGGGGTAGCAAATCCCATAGGAAAAAGGCAAGGCTAGAAGACTTACTGCAAACTTTACCTGCACAGCACGTGTGCCGTTCCTACTGAGCTTTAAGATTCTTTGGAAATTTAGGGAGTTTGTCTGACAGCTGCATTGTCCTGGCAGACACGCTATCATCATGCAGAGCGTCTATTTATCTGGGATGGTTTGGTGGGGGTGATGGAGATGGAAGAGAACTAAAGTTCTTCTAAAGCAATTCCTTGGAAACACCACCACCTGCCTGGCACATAGTAGGTGATAATGCCTGTTAGAATTGTTGCTAAGAGGGCAGGAAGGTATAATGTGGACCCAGCTATCTGATCCCAAGGCCGGTGCCATGTGGGTGTGAAGTACACCAGGGACTCCAGCCAGCTAGTGTTAGCTCGGGTTACGGGTAGGGAGTTGGCAGGGTGTTCAGGAGGAACTGCTCTCTGGTGCATAGCATGCTACTTGCTCTTCCAACGAGAAGCAGTGAGTGTGAAATCAGCAGGGACGCAGCTGTCCGGGAGGAAGCTAGCTGACATCCTGTATACTCGAAAAGAAAACTGAAAGTGCTTTTCTTCACAAGTAACTGTTGTAAGTGTTTCCCTCTTTTTTCGTAAGTCTCCAGGTACGATGGAGTTCCCCTGGTCCACAGTTGGGGGTAAAACAGGGAGAGATGTGAGCAGAGTGGTATGAGGGAAGTTTGGACTGTTCTGTGGTCCACGCTCTTTGTCTAACTCAGGGAAAGTATCAGCCAGCCGCAAGGAGCACGCTGCTATATGATCTGTGTCCTGGTGATAGGAACGTCTCTTTTCTGGCTGGGGAAGTGCATTCCTGTGCAGATGTGGAAAGAGAGAAAGCAAGACAGAGCCAGAGGTAGGACAGGAATGTGAGTGTTTCCTTAATTGGACATGAGAGTCTTGAACTGGTTCCAGTTTGAGTGTTTTCTTTTAGGGCCTGGACCCTAAAGATTCCACAGAGTTTTCTTTCTCAGAAAAATCCCTTTGCTTCAAAGGCCCCTTGGCAGCCATAAAGAAAAAGCCAGAGCTGAATCTCTTTGATATTTGGGAAGGCAAGAGTTTATGAGCTGCTGGCCCCCAGGCTTCTTTTGGGGGTGAGGGGATTCTAGAAGCTTCTCTTGAGCTGGTACATGGGAACGGGAGCCACAGGCTTTATAATGGAAAGAGAGCCCTGATGGTAAGGACATAAGTGCTATTCTTTTGTGCATTTATACAAGCAATTTCTCTCAGCCTTATTAACAATCTGAGATCTAAAAAAGAGACTTCCATTGCCTGCATTTATTGCTTCAGGAGTCTGAGACACAGAGAAGTCAAGCCACTTGCTTGAGGACTTACAGCAAAGTCAGTCAAAGGCTGGATGAGTCTGTCTGGGGGCTTTGGGTTGCTCTGCGTTGGTAACTGCCAATGTCCTAATGGCTGAGGTGGGGGGATGCTCATACTCTCAGGCCTTGTCCTGTTGTCACGTGCCCAGTACCCAGGTGGGCACTTCATTGGAGGCACCAAAGACAGGAGGAACTTGTGGAGGGGAGAGGAGAGGCTGGGACAGTAGTGATCACCAGGCAGAGCATCAGTTCTTGCCTCTGATGTCCACCCCCAAGAGCTGGAAATGTCAATCAAGGCACTCCAGTAGGAAAACGGGGCGGTCCGTGATTGCACTGAGAACCTGAAACAGATGCAATCAGCTCTGCTGAACCCTCTCTTTCCCCCAAAACACCTTAAAAACAAGCCCTGCGTCTGCTCAGTGCTTTCCAATTTACCAAGTGTTTTCATAACATTATCTCATTTCATTCTCACTTCAACCCACACACATTCTTGCCTTTCAGATTTCTTACGTACTCAAATGAGTTTCACCGAAAAATTGGCTAGAAACTTCCCTTCTCCTACTCACTTTTTTTTTTTTTAAACCCTAAGCTTTTGACTGATATCTTTAAGAAGCTCCCAGATTCCCAGGGTGAGAAATCTGTTTATTCTGCCAGCTCTGCCCTGCTGGGTGGATACCAGTGGTCCTGGGCTTTGCTACTGGAACCGACACTTCTGTATTCAGTTCATAGTTGCGCTGTTAAAACAAACCAAACCTCAAAGGCATGATAAGTGCGGAAAACATAGGCTTTGGAACCAGCAAGCCCCTGAGTCACATTTTGGTTCAACCATTTGAGAACCATATGGCCACATGTTACTTAACTTCTTAGAGTCTCTGTTTCTTCATCTGCAAAGTGGAGCAATAGTGCCTAGGTCTAAGGTTGTTGTGAGACATAAATGTGGCAAGAGTTAAGAATGTACTTTGGCAAATGTTCCTTTCTTTCTCCTACTTTCTTCCCCAAGGTCAAACGGCTACATTGTAAAGTCCCTCATGGGTAACCAAAGTGCCAGCCTCACCACTCCAAGGCAGATTAAACAGAATACTGTCTTTTTGCAAGCCAGAGAGACAGAGAAAATGTGGGAATATGTTGCTAAATGAATTTAGATGGAGACTTTTTTTTTTTGAGAGGGTCTTGCTCTGTTGCCCAGGCTAGAGTGCAGTGGCATGATCATAGTTCATACAACCTCAAATTCCTGGGCTCACGCAATCCTCCTGCCTCAGCCTCCTGAGTAGCTAGGACTACAGGCATGCACCACCATGCCCAGCTAATTTTTACATTTTTTTTAGAGATGGGATCTCGATATGTTGCCCAGGCTGGTCTTGAACTCCTAGCCTCAAGCAATCCTCTGGCCTTGGCCCCCCAAAGTGCTGGGATTACAGACATGAGCCACCATGAGCCACCATGCCTGGCCATTTTTTTTTTCAAACTAGATGAATAATTAGCTACATGTCCTGCACATATGGCACAGTTGCAACTGAGGTAACTCTAATAAGATTTTAAGTTCACTGCCTTTATTCTTTTTTTAATTTTTATTTTAGGAAGGAGCTGGGAAACTGGACTTACGTAATGTTGAAAAGCAAGGCAATTGTGATTACACATGGATTTTTATTGAAGCAGAATTGTAATTAGTTCCATAGTCCCTGAGGACTTATTGAAACAAAGGAGAAGGGAGAGAGTGCAGAGGGCTCTGATTGTGTGTTTAGTTCACTGATCTGCATATAGTAGATGCTCAATAAATGTTGGTGATGTTTAGAGAGCTCAGATCTTGGGTTTGACCTTTGCTGCTGACTTCTTGGCAAATGCAATGCAAGATGTAGTGTTACAGTGGAAAGAACATTTGACTAGAGGTCTGAAACCTGCATTCAGGTTCCATCTACACCACTTAATAGCCTGGTGACCTTGCACATGCCATTTAATCTCTTATGTGTCTTCTCACTGTAAAATTAGGAGAGTAGACTAGGTGATTTGGAAGGTCTCTTTCAGCTCTAAGGTTCTGGGGCTGTAAGTAACTTCGTTCGCTTGTGTTTCTGTTTCTTCATTTATTCAAAGGTAGTAGGGATAGAAACCTGTCTCATAGGCTATTGGGAAGAAATGATCAGTGTACATGTTAAAATACCCTGTCTCTTTGGAGATATGAAGGAAATGCAGAGCAATGTAAGAGTGGGAAGCTGAGTATGCCTGCAACCTCTGAGTTCCAGGCCCAGCCCAACCACTTTCTAGCTGTGTGATCTTTGGCAAGTCCTCTAATTTATTTCAGCCTCAGTTTGCATGTCTGTAAACTGGGGAATGTAAGCTGTGCTATGTTAATCTCATCACATTCTTTTGAAAGCTTTGATAGTAAAATGCTTTGAAAAACTGCAAGACACTATATAAAGCAGTATTACTGAGAAATGGCATACTTGCTATGGTCGTACTGAAGTTTAGCACCATAATTTCCAGTGAATGAATGTGTCACCATGATCCCAGAGGAGGGACAGAAAGTATAGATTTGGGATCACAACCCAAGGCTTATTTTCTACTTTAACTTACTGATTGAAATGAAATTTAGTTAAAATGGGAATTAAAACAAAGTTTCCCAAAGAGTAGACATCAGATAATTACTTCAGTGTTCTCCAATGTAGGGAATTTTTCCAGAGGCCAGATAGCTGCTGGTGGAGGCCTTGTTCCCCATGCTCTTCTCCAAAGTGAGGCCATTTTGACACTTAAGGTGTGTGTGGTGGGGAGGCAATCGCTTTCTGAGTTTGGAAAGTTTCACATGGTAATAATCACAAATATGTAAAGTGTGTCTGTTGTCATAAAAGTGGTATGACAGTCTTTCATCCCAGGCCTTGCCAGGGATTGCTACAAGGGAGAAATGGCAGAAGACTGCTTTGTGCTCACCCCAAGGCCTAACCCAGACACTGTCCTCTGAGTGCCTGGAAACCAGCTCTTTAAGCATTGGCTTCTTCTTTGGAGACCTAGCTGACACCCAGCCAGCAAAAACAGCCCCTCTATTAGCAGTCCCTTCACACCTGGATCACTTCCCATTATCACCTGTCCATGAAAGCATGGCCCTCCGTGAGGACACCGCCCTAGTGAAGCAGAATGGAGGTGATACTTTGCAGCTCAAATCCATTTCTGATTTAGCTTGGCGGGTGGGGAGAGAGACTCCTGAATTTCTCTGGTTAGAGGGGACAGTTAGGAGGTTGTCACCAGCTGTGTTTTCATAGGAAACACACTATTTTTACTCAGGTTGTATATATGAATGATTGAAAATAGCAAAGATATTTTTAAAATTATTCTTGTCAATTCTTATTTTTATTTGGGTTGGATTTGGGGAGGGATGATGAAGTTTTGAGGGCCCCCTCTCCCAAGCTCCTCACAGTCCTGTCCCTGCTAAACTCTCACCATTAATCCCATCCTTTTATGTCAGATAAGTTTATGTATTAATATTTGCATTTTTAAGCACATATGTTAATACATGGATTCAATACGTTCACTGCCTTTTTTCAAAGAGCTGCTTCAAAGCAGATTTAATTTTGCTTATTTGTTGATACCCCTCACCCCGTTTCTCCAGTCCGTGTGCACACATAGGTTAGGGTTATAAAGCCATTTTCCAGGTGTAATTGAAACAGAGGCCACAGAGGGGCAGCGCTGGGTCCCGAGTCAGACTTGCAGCGTCCTGGCTCTGGGGGCAGTGCCGCTGGACCACCTGGACAGCCCCCCGGAGCTGCAATTCCTGGGCAGTGTGGGAGGCGTTCGGCTGAAGCTCTTTGTTGCCACCGTCATAGAGCGACCCCCCTCGGAGCAGCTCTGGGAGCCGAGGCAGGAGGGGTGTGCTTGCGTACCACCCACCCGCACCCCCAGCCCCACCGCCGACCGTGTGCGTCCGTGTCCAATGGAAAAAACCCTGGGTCGACACCACATACTTTCTCCCACAAATAAAACGCTCCACGGATCTCAGGGCTGCAGACCAGCCCCCCGCAAGCCAACCCGCTCCCCGCGGGCACTCGGTCCTCCAGCTCCGCGTCCCTCCCACCTTCCCACCGCGTTTCAGCGGCGCTCGCGTCTCTGCACAGCTGGCAGGGATGGAAGGGACGTGCCTCCGCTGCGCCGCGGGCCAGGATTCCAGGGAGGGGCCTATTTTAGGGTGATGAGCGCTAAAGAGGGGTCCCGAAGTGTGGGCTGGGGGCGGCCAGTGGGTGCAAGAAAGGGCGCTGGCGCCAGGCGGTCAGGGTGGCGCCCTTCCCCGGCTCAGCTTGGCCACAAAGCGGTCACGTCCGGCGCGGGCCCCTGCGCCCCCCTCACGCCCCCCTCCGCCGCCCCGGAACCCCCAGCCGTGCGCTGGCGGGGGCTGCGGGCGCAGGCGGGAAGCGGCACGGACTGCGAGCTCCAGCCCGGTGCGTGCGCGCGTGTGCGCGAGCCGCGGGCCGGGAGCCGCAGCGAGCCCAAGCCCTCGGGAGCGGAGCCCAGCGCCCCCGAGCCGCCGCCCGCGCTAGCTGCGAGCGCCGAAGCCATTCATGATTTTGGTGACGTTATTCCAGGAGTGGGCGAGGGAGGGCGGGGCCTCTCGGGGCCAAGCCCCGCCCCCTCCCCTATAAATACGGCTTCCCGGGCTCTTTGTGGGGCCAGGAGCTCGGTGGAGAGAGCTGGGAGCTCCGGCTGTTGCGCCGACGCCGCTGGCCGCGGGGCTGTCCCGGGAAAGCGGACGGCGAGCGCCCGCGTGCGCCCGTGTCATCCTCTCTCGGAACGCAGGGACCGTTTTTAAATCACAAGGGCGTGGGTCAGCCTCCCTAGGACTTCATGTCTGTATATTTCCCCATTCACTGGTGAGTACCCGTGTCCGCGGCGGGCGGCCGTGGCTGCGGGGCCCCGGCGCCTACTCTTGCCCGCTCCGGGTGCGAGGACAGGCGTCTCCGACGCCCGGCGCTATCCTGCTGCCCGAGCTCGTGCGGGAGTCAACGTCAAGGTTGCAAAGGTGGGGGTGGGGGGAGGTGGTGCTGAGAGCATCCAGACAAAGGAAGTGAACTCGGAGCCCTCACTTAAGTGACGAATGGAGGGTTTGCATGGGGGTTGGGAGAGCCAGGGGTCACGCCTGAATCCCCCTAGTGACACCCCCTATGCGGAGTGCTGCAGGAGGCGCGCGCCCTGCCTGGCGCAGGGGGCTCTTGCTCTCCCCAGCCCCTCCCCTTTTTCTTTTTGTTTGCATGCGAGTCTCGGAGTCGAGGCCGGCTGCAGAGGGGCTGAGCTGGTGCAGCCGCGGCGTTTGCAGAGCTTCGGCGGGTGGAGGAAACACGGTCTCCCTACACGTAACACAACCGAAGCCACAAGCAGCAGGGCACACGCTGCATCCTCTCGACCCCTGACCTCTGCTCAGCCCCTATAGACCGACGCACCTCGGTGGGCCCCGGGGCTGGGAGGAGCCGACCCAGCAGTGCAGAGCTGAAAGGAGCCGGGCAGGGCGAGGGGCGGTGGAGATTTGCCCCCGGCGGCGGATCCGGGCCGGGAGGGATGCGGAGAGAGGCCCCTGGCTGCTGGGACTTGCACTCCTTCCTTCCTGCGCTGGGTTAGAGCAGGAGCGGCCGCGGGGGGTGCGGGGGGAGAGCGCTGGCAGTCCCGGAGCGCGTTCTCAGGTGCGGGTGTGAGGAGCTCGGCCCCGGGTCGGGGGCTGGCGCCCGGCGAGGGGACAGCGGGGCTAAAGCCTTGGCACGGTCCTGCCTGGCCAAGGAACCGGAAAGTTCATGCTTCTCGCTTCAACTTTTCGGCCTGAGCCACAGCCCCGAGCGAGGATAGAGGAAACAGCCTTGTAGGCAACCTTCTGTTTGGGTTTTTTCTAGTTCTGTCATTTAAAAGAAAATTCAGGGTCGCTCTGTGCATTTCTTTGGGAGTCTGGCGGCAGCCTTTCCATGACCTGGGAAGAAATGCCTTAGGAGGTCCCAGCTCCTGAATCTAAACGTGCCCCGAAGCCCAGCATATTCTCTTCGTCTCCCCTCCCCCATCCCAGTTTGGCTTTGCTTGGAGAGGGGACTGAACTTGCGGAACAAAGTAAAAATTCCTCCACACCTAAGGCTTGTGTACCCCCCTCCTTCTGGGTGTCCCCCTTCTCTCCTCTGTGGTGTGTGAGCAGCCAGGTGCCTTATGGCTGAGGCTGTTGGAGGCTTCTTGCCTCTGACTGCTCAAAATTTCCCAAGGTGGGTGTTAGGGTCCATCAGGAATATTATGAGAAATTAGGATTTAAGGTTATTTTATTGATTAGCACTTCACAGTTTGCAACACTTTTTTGCAGACATTAGCCCTTAACCTAACTATGAGCTATGCATTATTAGCATCATAGTAACAGACAAACAGGGCACTTGTGGCTCAGAGAGGTTGTTCAAGATCACACAGCTCATGAGTGGCAGAGCAGAGACCAGAATCTATTGCTTCTCTTTCCAACTCCAGTGTCATATCTCAACTGTGTAGCAACCGTAAAATGAAGAAGAGTCCTGCACCCCTGTTCAGTTATATATAGTTCCTGGAAAGCCTGTCCCACCCGTTTTTCTCCTCTTTTTAAACCACGTGCACAGGCACGATGGTAAAGGTATTGGGTGTTGTGTAGTGGGTGCCTAAATTTGGTAAGCGTATTTGGCATTATGTTCATGGGATCTTGTGTTTGCCCATAGCTTGTGCAAGGATAATGGAACATTTGCATTCTGCTTAGAGAGTACAAAGCACTTTCACATGTCAGCCATTGGTGGGCCAGCTTGGCCCCTCTGGAAATTTCCTTTGCAATCAGAGTCCAGTATCCTTAAGGCTTTTAATCCAGGGGATGTTTTTCAAGCTGTGAGTTTGCAGCTGCTGTGGCTGGAGCTAGAGAAGGGGCTTGGCTGACAGATGTGAAACTTGCAGCAGAGCTGACCCCTTGGGGCTTTAAGTGGGGCATTTTGCCAAAAGGAGCACCAGAGAGGCAGAGAGATTTAGGAAAGCAGCATGATTGGACTTTGTTTCCCTGAGGTTGACCTGTTATTGTTATTATGTAATAACAGCATGCAGTTCCCCTTTGGAAAACTCACCTAGGATTATTTTTATTCTTAGTTGGAGGGGTGAAGGGAGCCATGGTTGAATTGGTTTTAATATAGACAGATGGCCTCTGCAACCTACTGTTTTGGTTTTTTCTAGTTCTGTCATTTAAAAGAAAATTCAGGGTTGCTCTGTGCCAGGGGAGTAGTGTACAGGAAAGAAGGGAAGAGGTTTGCTAGGGAGGTGCAGACAATGGGCTTTGTTGGTCGGGGTTTAGAGCCCTGGTGCTGTGGGCTTGCAAAGCACTTCCTCAGGGTGTGAGCCTGTTTTTCTGCGAGTTCTGTTTTGAACACCTTTCATCCTGTCTCCAGACAGTCCCCTGATCCCACGGCAGTGAATGCATGGAGAGCAGGAATGTGAAAGTGCATGTTTGTTGACTTTTGGTCTGGGTTTCTTGGCAGCCCCGACTATCTGAGATCAGCCGAGATGACTGAGGTGATGATGAGCACCCCATCCATGGAAGAGATTGGCCTCAACCCCCGAAAGGATGGCCTTTCCTATCAGGTAAGTGAAGTACTGGCTTCCCTCAGACTCCTCAGAGCCTGGTGGCTCTCGCTGGGGCTGGAGACAGGTGTGGTTTTTGCAGCCCACTGCCACTTGTAAGAGCTGTGTAAGAGCTTTCCTGGACCTCAGGAAAGTCCCCTAATGCCAGTGAGCCTCAGTTTCTTCATCTGTAAACTGAGGCCACAGTAGTCCTTACCTGATAGGATTGTGAAGATTCAACATAGTGAGAGGATGCGTGTAAGGCATTCCTAGTGTCTGGGACACAGAGGAGTCAGCGAGCATTAGCCATTGTTACTTATTAGTCATCCTGACTCTGTGTACTCTCCCATTCACAACAGCGAAGGAGGAAGTGACTTGTGCAGTCAATTCAGACCAGAACTTCCCTTCCCAACCATGCCTTGGGCATGGAGGCATTGCAGTGAGGGGTGGCTTCTGGGGAAGGGTGTTCTGGTGGGGGATAGCTGTGTCCAACGCTGCTGCTTTCTCAGGTTGACATTGATCTGCTGATTTAGAGCTAACTTTCAAACTACTTAGAGTGAAAGAGACGTTTCCCCAAAAGGGAAGCTATCTCAGGGATGCTATTGCTGGAATCTAGCTTAGAGATCATCATGTCTGCTGGATCCAAAATGCATAAGGACCACACAAAAGGACCAGAGTGACCCACCGGACTCTCATCCCAGCTCTCTTTCTGGCCTGCCTTGCTGTTTTTTCACTGCCCCTGGGCAGACTCCAGGAGCCTGACAGATCACCTACGGTTACCTCTGGGGCAGAGAGCTGGTTTGGAATTTGCCAGGAGAGTTCCTAGGTTGTTGAATTGCCGGAAGGAAGGAGTCTGCTTTCAAGGGAAGACCTTGGAGTTAGGGTTAGGGTTAAGGTTAAAGTTGGGTAGGGTGGCTGGCCCAGGGAGGTCGAATGGGGTGTGGTGAGTCCATGCAACAGACCTGAAGTGTGTGCCTGCTGCCAGCCAAGCCATTTATAGACGTCACCTTGCCCGCTCTCTGCCAGGTGGGAATGCTCACCCTGCCTCAGCTGAGGGAACCCAGGAGCCTTGTTCTTCTGATGTATTGTCTGTCTGCACCATGGGTTGGTTCTGGCTGGAGTGTAGACTTACTCTGGCTGGTCAGTCCTCAGAACTGTTCCAGGGGCATTTATTTTGTAAAGAAAGAAACAAATAGAAAGCCAAGGTGGGTGTGATGGGGGAGAAGGACCAAAGAGAGCCAAGATGGAAGCTAAGATTGGGTGACGTAAGTTCAGACACGCTTGGGAGGTCCAAGAAGGCCCCTTTGTTTTGTGTCAATATAGTCAGGTCCTTTTGCTGACTGGAAATAAATGTGACATTAGCCTGAGGGGGTCTGGGTTTGAGGGGGAACACTCTTTCCTGGGTTGGTTTTATGCCCTCTCCCCCAGAGCGGGTCTGAGGAAGACAGTTGAGGGCCTCACAGCCTGGTGGGAGGTGTAGAAGTTTCCTGGCCCACCAGCTGGGGTGGTTTTGGATACCAGTTTCCAAGCTACTGAGTCAGACTGAATGTCTTTGTGGTTACAGGTGAGGTTTTCTTTCAGTTCTGGGTTCTAGATTTCCATCACAGAACCTTTCCAAACTCAGTCATCGTTCCGTCTTCAGTGTGCTTTGTGTATTCTCTTTTTAAACACGCCTCCGGATAAAGGGCCAGACCCCACAGGGCAGTTTTCTCAACCCTTTGAGTCCTTCAGGCCACTCTGCTGGGCCTGAGCGTGGGGGTGGGTGGGAGGGAGGCAGGGGCTGCCACGCCTTGAGGAAGGCTGGGTTGGCAGGAGGAGAATGAAATCTCCCCTGGGCTCCTGAGATAGCTCAGTGCTGCCTGAGGAAAGGATCCTCCAATCTCCCCATGTGTGCTGGACTGGGGGCCCAGTTCTCGGAGCCCCTCAGGAAACCTGTCACCGATACCCAGGTGAGGACCACTGCCCAGGTCCAAAGTGTCTTACCTGGAAATTCAAAGCATTCTTGTCACAACTTTTCACAATTTTTCTGACTTCAGATGGGTCTCTCAGTTGCCTGATGAAGAGAAAGGGGAGAGGTTGGAGCATTTAACCAGGCAGCATTTATTGGGCACTTTCTTTGTGCACCCTGCTGTGCTGGTCCAGGGCCTGTGTGAGAAACCAGCATGTGCGTCAGCATCTGGAACACAGGCAGTGTGGTCAGTCCAGCTGTGGGCGCTACAGAAGCTGTGGTCAATCAGGTATTGGCAGCAACGATGAAATCTGCCTGACAGAATCTAAAAAGGGCTTGGAAGTGGGAGATCAGACTGGAGCAGGGCTTTGAAAGAAAATTAGAACTTTGAGAGGGCAGCTCCATCGCTAAGGTAATTTTGTTGCACCTTCAGATACCCCTGGGTCACCCCTGCTTATGCCAGGCGTGGGGCCCTGCAGCCTGTGGGTCTGATGATGGTCCCGTGACGCACAGTCTCAGGGCCCACTCAGAGCTAGTGCCATCCAATGAAACACGGTCGCACCCGGGCTCTGGGGAGTGGCGGGGACTGGCACTTGGCCAGAGCCATCCGCTATGCACGCTCCGCTCGGCTTGGAGCTAGGGGCGGGGGATCTCTGAGCTCTGTTCTTGGCGTTCCTCCTGAGGATAATAATAGTACGCGGCTTTTACCAAGACCTGCTTTTCTAAGGAACTGAGAGTGGGAAGGAGACATCAATCCAGACTTGGCAGATGAAATAGAATCTCAGGCTTGTGATTTGACCTTGAAACAAAGTCATCAAATAAGTGGCACGTTGGACTTTGTCAGTCACTCCCCCGCTTTCCAGACGTACCGAAAATGAAGCTTTCCTGATTTCTCTGTACCAGATGTGACCTTTCTTTCAACGCCTGTGGCATTTTGTACTTTCCAGTGATGCCGCGCTGGGCTTCGAGGATACGGGTCCTGCTTTGCTTTCTTGCTCAGGTCCTTGAGGGCCAGGCAGGACCTGCTGTCGTCTTTGTACCCCTGCCCGATCCCATGCTCAGCACCTTCGTGGGGCAGCTGCTAAGGGGACGGTGGTTGTTTCCCTGGAGCTGAGTCTCCTAACTCTAAAGCTGCCACCTTCCCTTCTGCTGTGGCCTCTGTAAAGGGCCTGCTCGGGGCCCTGCCTGTCAAGGCTTCAGAGAGATGCCCTTTTTAGCCCCTGACAGATTCAGGTGAGCCCTATTGTCCTTGGGCAGTTAGTGCCCTTTTGTGAGTATATATGAAAATCGACCGGACTGGTGCCTTCTTTTGCGTTAACATTCTTTCGGAGAGTTAGTCGTCCAGTAAGTGAAATCCATGTCTGCACATGCACCTGATGTGAACTGTGACACCCCATGGGGTGGGTGAGTAAATGATTACTAGAAAGTCTGAGTACGTTTGGGCGGGCTGTGGGCGGCAGCCAGCTCACCAGCTGAATGGGAGGGTCTCCAGGGGGACGTGTTTGTCCCCGGCTCCCTCCCACACTGCACCCGTGGGCCTCCCAGCATCCACCGGGAACATCTGCCCCGGTGCCTTCTTCCTCTCTCCAGTTCAGGGAAGCGAGTCAGTGGCTGCCTGGTGGAGCCTGCCCCTTCCTTGGCCGCAGGGACTGAGAATGTGGTGTTGTGATGCCTCTCGCACCGGGTCTCCTTCCACGCTGTGCCCGAGTTGGCCTGGGCTTGTTTGGAGGAGGGTCCTGGGAGTTTGCCTGTGAGCACTGACGCCGCCGCAGCCCAAGGGCACTGGGATCCTGGCCTTGTTGACTGACGTCCCCCAGCACAGTGTGCTGAGGCTTCTGCAGTTTCATTGCTGAGGTCTAGATATAGATGTGGCTCCTTGGTTTTCATTTAAAACTGTCCCTTCCAAAGCATCTGGACCAAGACCTGATCACTTTATCCTTCCCTAGACTCTTTAAATTCCTCTCTAATCAGCACACGTCCCCTCCTGGCTGCCCTTTGTGTATCATTCTTGGTCACGTACTCTTGCCATCTGACATCCACCTGTCAGTCAGGCAAGCCTCGGCCTCTCAGGGAAGCGAGGGAGGATGCTCCGTGGCCAGAAGGAGCGATTTCTTCTTCACACACGCGGGTCCCTGTGTTCGTGTGTCCCTTTGCTTTGCAGAGCCGAGAGCTCCCTGCAACTGCCCCTTTGTTCCCCAAGACAGGAGGGAGGGATATCCTGGCACTTTGGGAGGTGGGTGGCTGACCTTTCCTGCCTCAGCCCTAGTATTCCCTCCTGTGGCTCTGCACTGAGGAGGGGTCTGTAGGGCCAGTGGGGACCCAGAACAGCCTCTCCAGGGACAGGATCTCCTGCCCTTTATCTCTCAGGCCCCCAACAGCAAACTCCTTCCTCCCCCTCCTCCCCCTCCTCCCCACCGTTTATCAGAGGCAGCAGCTCGTCTCTCAAAAAACAGGCTCAGTTTGATCCCTAAGGCAGGCGCAGCTCAGGAATACTTTCTCTTTGCTCACGTCCATGCTCTCGTGATGAAGGCCTCCGGAGCCTGGCCTCGCTCTGTGAGCAATGCACGTGTTGAAGTCGGTGTTGGGTTGTGGTTCCTGCCCAGCGTCGCGCCTCCACCCCCAACCCCCACCCCACTCACGGGGCCATTCTGGGCATCGCATATCCATGATATTTGACATTTGGCCCCTGCTCCTCACTACCCTGTCTCATTGGTCACCCCCAGCTGTAGTACCCACATGTCCTCAAGAGTTTGGGATGTCCTGCTCAGCAGCCTCACGCAAGTCCCATGGTCACCAGGAAGCCATCTCTCAGGACAGCAGCCTTAAAAGGCCTCGAGAGTCCCTGGAGAGACGTAAGAGCTGAATTCCAAAACTCTTGGCAGGAGATGTCCAGCCATGGACACAACATGTTTCTGGAATAGCAACAAGTTTTCTCTCTGCTGTCCCTACTCCCTCTATGCCCCCCGCCTTGGTAGGAATCATAATAATGGGATATAACGCAGGCAGCCAGGGCCACCTGTTTTAGAAGCAGAGAGAGTGTTTCTCCGAGTGCACCGGGCCTGCGCCTGCGTGTTCCGCCTCTGAGTCCTCGTCCACCTTGTTCAGGTCCAGTCTACTTTGTATGAACATCCAGCACCTTCCCTCATATGCTCAAAGCCTCGACACGAATGTCACATTCACTGCTTTGGAAGGCCCCTGGGCTCAGGCCTGCAGAGGGCTGGAATTACTCCCATGGGGGATTTCCCCCTTCTCTCATCCACCCCGTGGTCACAACAGTGAGTCTGTAGCATGGCCAGGGCGAGAACAAGCCTTCTTCACTTTCCCAGCCAACGTTGCACACTAGGGCTATACAACCCGGCCTGCTCTCAAGGGGCCTGTGTTGGGCCTGACGCTTCTCTCTCCAAGTGCCTATGTGTTCGTCACCCGGCAGAGCCAGGGGCTGTATCTCAGACTGCTCTTTGTTCCTTCAGCGCTGGGCACAGTGTCCTACAAATAGTTGCTTAATGAGCACTGAATGACTGACTGGCCCTTCCTCCCTCCCTTGCCTGCACTGACAACTATCCCTTTACCTTGGCAGTCCCATGAAGTAGATTTTTACGGGATCAGCATTTTCTCTAAGTAGACCCACTCTCCCACATTGAAGAGAAAGGAGGATTGTACTCTTAGGGAAAGGATGAGTTTGGGTGGCGAATCTTGTGACTATAGCCAAGAGCTATTCCTGGGTGTCTAGTGAATGTCCTGAAATGATCTTGCAGGGCTGAATGCTGAAATAATCCTCAGCAGATATGAAGACAGGCCCTCATTCACGCAGGACTTAGACTTGCTGGGGCTTCATGCCTGCCTAGTCCAGCAGCCCCTGTGCCGCCTCTGTCTGCCCTTCCCTCGCCACCTGCCCTTGCCTTGTCCCCAAGCCCACTCAGGAAAGTGTGCTCAGTAAGCCAAATCCTGTGCCTGCTGCTTCACTCCCTGGCTGGGGGAGGGCCCCGATTTATATAGACTCCGCTTGAGAAAAACTGAAATGTGCGCAAAATTTCTCCAAACTGTTATCAAGCTGGCATTTTGACTTCAGGGAAAGTTGAGGAGCGCCCTCAGCCCCTCCCCAGTGGACTCAATTGCCCTGCGCTGTCGGGAGCTCATCTTAGATAAACTGTGCAAAAGACGCCCCCGGCACGTAGCTGAAACTGCAAGGACTCCTTCCTTGCTCCACGGCCAGAAATTTCACTGGAGCCAAAGGGAAGGAAGGTCTGGATCTCTCACATAGGATTGGCCTGAGCAAAGGGGGCATTCACAATCTTCCATCCATAGATGGTTGGTCTCGAGGCCTGACTTTCTCCTAATTTGATGTGAGGTGGTTCCCAGATGGAATTTAAAATGTACCTTGAATTCATCTTGTGCCTTTACTTTGGAGAGTTTCAAGCCCTTGTCCAAACTGGATGTGAGAGGCATCCTAGCTTTCCCAAATTCCTAAACACTTGCTCCAGACACTGCCCCATATATAAGCTCTCATTTAGTAGGTGGCCATTTGCCCACGGTGTGTCAGCAGCACCGGGGTCAGTCCTGATCCCTGTAGCCAGTCCTGATCCCTGTGGCCAGCGACACTCACCCACATTGTCACACGCACAACTGAAAGGGCGGATGGCAGAACGTTCATAATGGTTGTTTGAAATCACAGTGTTGCAATTACAGGACATTTTTCCTTCCTTTTCCTCCTTTGTAGTTTCATATTTTCATTGAGAGAGTATATATTTTATTATTTTTATGCTTACTCTTCAAATTTTAAAAGTAACATTCACTCATTATGGAATTTTTATTTTCTTCTTTAAACTTTTTGTTTTCTAATCATCATAATCTCACCATGTATAAATCACAACTGTTAACGTTATAGCATCTTTTGCCTACTTTACCACTGCACTTATATTTTTATGTAGCCAAGATCCCATGTTGTTGTATGTTCTGAAATTTTACTAAATAGCATCTAAGTTATCAACATCAAGTCATTACAACTTATCTTAAAAATACTCCAAAGCTAACATTTTTAATAACTGTACTATATTATATCATAAAGATAAAACATAATCTATTTTACCATTCTTCAATTGTTGGAATTTTTAGGCCATATATTTTTTTCTCTTATAAATAATGTGATAATTTATATATAATTTTAGATTTAAATATTTGTGTATGATTTGTACAATTTCCTTAGAAAAGAGTCTTAGTAGGATTTCTGAGTCAAAAGGTAAAAGTGTGAGTGTGTGTATGTAATCATTATAAAAGTAATATTTATTCTTTATAGAAATTTAGGAAAATATGGAGAAGTACAAAGAGAAAAAAAGCACTCATATTCATATCATTGAAACATTTTGGTATGTTTACTTTCAGTATTTTTCTGTGCATTTATATTTAAGAAATAAAATGGAGATAACATTGTATATTCTGTAGGGAATCCTTTTTCATTTACTATATCGTGATTATGCTCTTGTAATTTGGTTTTCTTTGTAAAATTTTGCGTTATACCACTTCTTATTGCTAAATATTTAGGTTGTGGCATATTTTGTTCTTTCAAAGAACACTGCTCTGAACATCATTTTATATAAGTCTCGATACAGGTCTGATTTGTTTCCTTGGAATAAATTCCTGGAAGTAGAATTACTGATTCAAAGAGATGCAACATCATTAAACCTCTTGATTGTATGTTACCTAAAAAACAGAAAACATAGATAAAAGAGTTTACCAAAATCTAAGCTTTTAGCATTGAAAGCTCTAGCAAATAGAATCTCAGGGGCAGGACACATATAGAGATGAGATCATGGCAGAGCTTTGTGGATAGAGTCAGAATGGTGTTTATTACTTTAAAGTGTTTAGGAGATGCTGTACATCTTCCTGTAGTTTGTTAATTACTTTGAACACAGTGATAACAAGTGATGATGTTTAAGTAACATTTTGCCAGCATTGCAGAATACCTGGTGATCATGTTCTTGTCTCGTAGTAGGAACATGGACACACTCTCTGGATTACAAATGGATATGGGTTGGCGATTGCTCTACTCGTCTCCTTTATTCTATTAATGACATTGGAGCATCATGTGACCTTAAAGACAGTGAAATCTCATTGTTCTGGAGACCCACAAAGGTTGGCCAGATTCATGCTTAGTCCCCTGAACCATCTTCCGTGGAACCTGGTCTGGATCATGGAATGCTCATGATTGAGGTATATTGCTTCCCTGGAATTAAGGATGGGCTGAGGTCTTAGAAGTAGCTCTCAACATAATGGAAGTCTTGGACCCAGTGCCCAAGAGCCATCTCCCCAATAACTCTGCAAGGCTCCAGAGTTATATGCTTTGTAGCATATAAACAGCCCAGGCCAGTGTTCCAGTAGGGTCCATTTACTCCTCGTGGTTTACAAAGTTAATTTAGGCATCACACAGACAACTTTGAATATGTTAATGCATTGTTGTGTTTACTACCTATGGCATTTAATACTAGTTTTCCATTTATATGGTGATAGAGTTTCCTTTTTAAACAAAAATGTTTAAAGCAAATGAGTAAAGGAAAACTATAACATGTATGTGGACCAACAGGAAGAAAAGAACGAGGCAGTGCTAGGAGGCTGGCAAACAGCAGCTCACAGGAGTGTGAAATTCCAAGCACAGTTCTTTTAAGGTCTCCTAAAATCACTGTTGTTACCATGAAGGGATTTTTTCTTATCAGAAGTTGAATGTACCCTCTTAGATGGAAGCATTCTTAAAGATCAGCTGATACCAAATTCTGGATTTCTGTATTTTTTTGGTCATTTGCCCCGTTGGATGTGGTAGCTGAGGCATCAGGATCCTTCCTGGCTGTTTTCCTTGGCACTTGAGTGTTGGAGATTTTCATGCCAAATTACTTCCTAATCATGTTTCTGTGTATACGTACCACTTCACATTTTAACAGAATGTTAAAATGAGAAGACTGCTGCCCCTTGGGTTCACAGACACTTTCCAAGGGACATAACAGTAGGGAGGGTTCTTAGGAAATTCATTTCCACAATCTTCTGCCTCCTTCTCTGCTTTTCGCAAATTGCATTTTCTGAAGACAGGCTTCAGCAGGCTTTGCTACCTTTCTGTCAAGATTGCTCATCTCCCTGTTTATAAGAGAAGGACCTACTGCTCACCTTCCTGACTCTTCTAAAGTACCTTTCCCAGGGTATGGAAACTGCAGTCTGGCACAGTGGCTCACGCTTGTAATCCTAGCACTTTGGGAGGCTGAGACAGGAGGATCACTTCAGGCCAGAAGTTTAAGACCAGCCTGAGCAATATAGTGAGACCTCCTCTCTCAAAAAAAAAAAAAAAAAAAAAAAATCACAGGACAGATGCCTAAAAAACCAAATTAAAAAAAAAAAAAAAACCCATAGGGGCATCAAACAAATGGACCATTCAAAATGTAACTGGTCTGGGAAACCCCATAAATCTTACCGATCTATCACAGTAAGAAAAAAATCCCATAAAAATTTACCTTTGTGTTTAATAATTACTTGTGATACATTCATTGATCAGCTATATACTAATAGCTACAGTATGTCAATCCAGAAATTTTTTTATTATTATAATAAAGCCTTCAGGTCACAGGACATTTTTTAAATGTTAATTTACATACATAAATATATCTGTTTATTGTACAGCACTGTGAAAAGGTAAGGACTGAAAACTTTCAAACATAATATATTAAGAAAAAATTCTGTAGAGAGGTAGAATGGAAATATAGTTTTATGTAGAGGAAAAAAATAAGATTTGGCTTAAGAGCTTGTTCATGAGTTTTGTTTTATTTCATTTTAAAGACAGGTCTTAACTCTGTCACCCAGGCTAGAGTGCAGTGGCATGATCAGAGCTCACTGCACCTCCAACTCCTGGGCTCAAGTGATCCTCTCGTCTTAGCCTCCTGAATAGCTAGGACTACAGGTGTGTGCCACCATGCTCAGCAAATGTTTAAATATTTTTTTTAGAGATGGGGTCTCCCTGTGTTGCCCAAGCAGGTCTCAAACTCTTGGGTTTGAGCAATCCTCCCATCTTGGCCTCCCAAAGGGCTGGGATTACAGGCATGAGCCACCGTGCTCAGCATGAGTTTTTTAATAGGCAATGGTTGATATAAAATTGCTGTGGTATTTATAATCCATTGAGGACATTTAAAAGAGTGGTATAAAAGTTATATTTTAAAGTGTAAAAATGTATAATCTATCTGGAATTATATAACATGTGAAAGGAGACATAGTTGAAAATTCTTTTAGGGACTACACAAAAAGTCTGGAAACCGTGGAGACATACCTTCTTCTTGGAATCAAAGCTAGGGCGCCGTAGGATCTAAGAGTGGGAGGGCAGCTTTGAGATTGGTCCAGCTGCCTCGTTAACAGATGTCCTCACAGTAGCATGACATAGGGTCACTCAGGTATTCTTTGGACACTGCCAGTGACATAGCTCAGAATCCCTCAGCACAGAGGGATTATGGACTAAGAATCTGGATAACTGGTTTCTAATCTTGGCTTTGCTGCTGGTTGTGTCATCTCAGGTAACTCACATCACCCCTTTGGGCCTTGATTTCTCCATCTATAAGGGAAAGTTAATCTCTATTATTGTGTTTGTTAGAAAGTTGGATAATGAAGTGAAATTCTCCATCCTGATTTTAGATCTGCACCGGAGTTTTAAAAATCCATTATCTCTTCCTTATATCAGCCTTTTGGATATTTGAAGGCACCTTTTATGTTCCTGTCAAATCTTTTCTAGTTTAAACTGTATGCTGTCTTTCTACCTTGACTTATGTGGTCATCTTCCTGAGGATATTATTTCTCTCTAGGCCAACAATTCTAAAACCTTTTGGTCTCAGTTCCTTTTTCACTCTTAAAAATTATTTAGGACCACCTAAAGAGTTTTGTTTATGCAGATTATGTCTTTTGATATTTACTGTTTCAGAAATGAAAACAGAATTTTCAATATTCTTACTTATAATAACATTTTAAAATAAAAATATGTATTTTCCAAAACAGAAAGTTTAGTGAGAAGAGAGGTATTTTTGCAAGTTTGGTTAATGTCTGGTTTAATAGAAGGTGGCTATGTTATAGAATTGTCCACCCAAAAAAGAAAAAAAAAGAAAAAAAATAGAAGGTGGCTAGACTCTCATATGTACTTCTCCAGTCAATTGTTGTTGCAATATGTGTTGGTTGAAGTAAAGGAAGAAAATGTGGCCCAGGCAGATATGGAAGTTAGAAAAGGAAAAAATATTTTCACTGCCTTTTCAGATGTTCGTTTGATACTTTGCCAAAACTCTACAAGTGGTAGTTTCTTAAATGTTAGTGGCAATGTGGTATCTGAAACCTTAGCAATGACCTTTTTGTATTCTTACATTAAAATGTATTAGTCTATCTCACACTTCGTGTGAATCTTTTTACCCATGTTGGGTTTTTTACCGTATGCAATGCACTGATCATTTGGAAAATACAGCTTCACTGAGTTATGCAAATCTTCGAAATGTTGACACATTTCGTTGCACAATATCAAAAAAATCACATTTGTTAATATCTCCACTGGTCTCATCAGAAAGTCTTTAAGCATTAGGAAGATGGCCAGCTCATGGTGGCTGATACAAGTTTTCCAAAATTCTAATTTTCTCCTATTTTATCATTGGTGACAAATACTGTCAGTCATTTTCCTTGAAGTAACAGGCTTCCTTTGTGCATTTTTGGAAAAAAATGTCTACCAAATATCCAAGTTGGAATAACCGTAGTCTGTTGGTCACTCTTTCAAATAGAAGTGGTGTTCCATGGAAAAAAGGGCTAGTTCAGCTGGCAACTCAATCACACAAGTGCTTTTTAAGGGATGACCATTGTCCTACAGTAAGCAGCAGAAATGTTTTAGGCTGACTTTCCGTTTCAGCCACTGTATATCGAAACAACATGTATTTAGGAGTCAGTATTTAATAAAAATTAATTATTACTCCTTCATTAAGGACATTAACTTCCTTTTTTATTTTCATTTTAATCATATGAGATGGTGAATAATATGACAAGTACAGTTTGCTGCCACTGTATTAATTCTTGCTAAGGTGCCAGCATTTTTACCCACTGTTGCTTTTTACACCATTAGTACAAGTGTCAACACAGTGGAAAAGGCCGATGACATCTTAATATTATGATGAAAATATTTTACCTCCATGGACACTCCCTCCCTGCAAGGATCTTGGTATTTGAGCCTGGAGAACATCTGCTTTCGACTGAATAGAATATGTCTGAGGAGAGGACAGTGGAGCCATCAGCTCCTCTGTATGGCTTCCTTGAGATCTGTGTACTGCTAAGAATATGGTTCTGTTTGCTTCAGTTGTTAACATCAGTGCTGCAATTGTGATCAACTAAAATCTCAGACCTCTTTTATAGGAGCCACTATCAAGCAAGGCTTTTTGTTTGGGGAGAATTTTTTTTTTTTAATTTGAAGAAAGACTGGTAATTAGCTGATGACCTTACTTTGGGGACAAGGTGAGTTGTCCTGGTAGTATGCTGTAGAAGTGGTGGTGACTGAAAGCCAAGCAAAGGCCCTGGGGCAGGGCTGCCAGGATGTCCTTAGAGACTTGTTTCCATACAGGGATGGGCTTGGAAGCCACATGGTCGATGTTAGGAAGGGACCTCCAGACAAGGAATGGAAGGAAGGCTATGGGGCCAGGCTAAATAGTCAAGATTTTTGTATCTAAAACAAAGAATGAGGGGGTGGTTAGAAATGGCAGATGAGTCAGTCTGGGCTTTCTGAGAGAAAGAAGGTATGGCCATCGGACATTTGAGTAGTACCAGTGGAGGAGGACAGAGAGGGCTCTGTCATACCCGGAGTCCCGGAGGTGACTTGGGGGGGGGGGACTGTCTTCTTTCAAGAGGCCTAATGACCATATGGTGTAAGATGTGGGTATTTGAAGTCGTCTATGCCAGATAACTGCAGTCCTTTCTCACTGCCCCAGCCCCAGAGAACTTGGAGAAAATTCTCTAACATTCCAAAAGCCTCATCATTTTCTCAGGCTCAGAGTTATCAGTAGCAATTAGTGGTAATTAACTGGAATTTGGAACTCCTGACTTGCAGGATGGGTGTGTGTTTGAGAGATGTTTATGAAAGATGGTGTTTATCCGGAGGATTTCCTTTTCTTTCAAGTTTCAAGGCTGGAGGCTTAAGTACCTTTGATCCAAAGGAAGGAGGTCCAGCAGTTGTCATGAAGCCCCAAATCTCTGCTCAAGTCCTTTACAGGATTAGAGACACCGAGGAAGGGCAGGACAGGGTAAGGGGCACATTCCATAGTTCTTGTCTGGAGGACATAGGAGCGACGTGAGAGTCTCAAAGATGGGCAGGGACAGGCTAGCCTCAGAGTGTAGCCTGGAGAATGTTCCCTCTCCACCCCCTCAATCTAGTCGGCAGTCCCTTGCCCCTTTGCTGAAGTTCTTTCTGTTTTTACCAGCCATATTTCACTTCAAACACCAGTAAAATGCAGATAATAATAATAATAATGATAAAATAGCAGGAGACAAGTTTTTCAAAGACCTTATTCCTTGCCTTCACATATTGTCAGAGGGCAGAGTGCAGGGTGTATTTTTCATTTGGATTAGCTGCTGCTCATTCATTCAGCCGTTGGCAGAGCAGGATGCTGGTAGAGACCTGCCCATTGTCATAAACCAGCCCCTCCTAGGAAGGAGTAAACACACCAGGCCGATTCCTTGTTGTTCTCCAGGACAAATAAGAAATCCAGGCTTTGGGAAGCTGGGCGGGATGGGGAGGGGGGATCTGATTTGCCCAGGAGGCAGGCCCCTGGAGTAGGCTGAGGCAGAAGGTGCCTCATGGGAAGACCCCTGGCTTCAGGGCCTTCCACTGAGTGAGCAGGATCTGGACAAGGCAATGGTTTCCATTCCAGCTGGCCTAACCCATGCCCTGGGGAAACAGAGGCACTGGGCGGGGAAGTGATGAAGTCTCCACCACCGTTTCTCCAAAGAGCCTAGGATTGGTGAGCACAAGCCCAGGAGGTCTGCGCTTTTCTCCTGTCCCAGGCTACAGCTCCCTCCCTCTGAATGCTCCTGGGGGGAGCCCCAGCTTTGCCTAATAAGAACCATCATTAGGAATCTAGGATTCCCAGATTGCGTTCACACATTCCTGTATTTGATCCTTCCCCAAGCCCTCTAAGATCAAAATGAGCATGAATCCAAATTTACAGATGAGTTGTGTGACAATCCCAACAACATTGTAGAGTGGAAATGACATCCCCATTTTGCTCATGAGGGCACTAAGGCTCAGAGAAGTTAAATGACTTGACCAAGGTCATAGAGATAATAAGAGACAGGGGCAGGGTAAAAACCAGATCTTTTGGATTCCTGGTCTGCCTGCGGGAATAGTGATTTTCCAGAGCAGGTTTGGGGTTGATGTGTTTTCCCTCTCTGCAAGTAGAGAGGATAGAGGCGTGCGGTGTGGTTTTGTCCACATGCAGTAGGGAGCTAGCCTGGTATTATCTCAGGCTGTCCGCCCTCCCCACCCTCCCTACCCCCCGGACTCCTCTTTCCTCTGTTCCACCCCAGCACAGGGAGCAGGATGTCCAGGCTCCTGAGGTCTCAGCTTGCAGAGCTGGTAATTAGCCCTTTGTGTCCAGTTAACCACCTTTCATCTCCTCCACCTGCTGGTGTCCGCTTTCCCCATTAGTATCCCTCAGCTCTGTGCCGAACCCTCCGCCCTCTGTGTGGCCAGCTCGGGTTGTTTGTCAGAGAGGATGGCTGAGGGATGCACGCACACAGGGGAGGCGGCTCTGACCAGAATTGCTCACATTTTCCGCGCTAGGTGCCAGACATCTCTCTCCTCTCCCTACCCCAGAGGCAGCCAGGTTTAGGTCACCTGGCTTAGAGGCAGACAGTTGATAGCTAGGCCCCCAAATTTGGGGCTTTTGGAGCCCTGGTGTTGCCTTTCAGTTCCCCTCTGGGGGTGAAACAGGAGCTGCCTCACCGGCCACTTTCACGCCTAAGCAGAAAGCCTGCGGGCTAATCCTTCATCTCCAGAAGCTCACCCTGGAGCCCAGCGTTCTCTGCTCTGAGGCCGCCTGTGTTGGTTGTCAACCAAACGTCCTGAGTGTCCCTGGATGGTCCTGCTTTCGTTGTCCTCATGCTTAATCATCTATCTAATGCAGCAGCCACTAGCCACATGTAAAGTTCTATTAAATTTATGTTTGTATTTTCTTGTATTACATATAAATATTAATAATATTAATATTTATATATTTAATATATTAATAAAAATTAAATAAACATTTAGCCACCTTTCAAGTGCTCAACAGCCACATATGGCAAGTGGCCACTGTATTGGACAGCAGACAGAGAACATTTCCATCATTGCAGAATGTTATCTTGGATGGCACTGATCTGTACAGCCAGGAACTCCAGTATACTGGCATCCAACTACATCTCAGACCATCTCTTCCTCCTAGGTCAAGCTTCCTTGACCTTTCAAGTGAATCCATTTGAGTTCCCAAAAGTTTTGTCGGGGCCTGTTGGGATTAGAGGCCACCTAGCAAAGGATGCCCCTGGAGAGGCATCTCCTATAAAACTCACTGTCACCAAGGTTGAATGCCGGCTATTCCTACACAGTGGGGCATGCAGGACGTCCTTGATGTGTGTGATCCTCAGGACTTCATGCCATTGCAAAGGAGAGAACTTGGTGTCCCTTCATTTCATCCCAGCCATCAGCCTTGGCAGCCTGGTGTGACAGCTGGATGTGGAGTCCAGAGGTGGCAGGAGGGAGGAAGGTGCAGGGCTGGGGGATCAGGGCTGCAGATGGATGCTCCTAGACCTGCCCTGCCCTGGGGTGAGGGTGGGAAATGCCTCTGAGAGCCTTCCCATCTTTCTTTCTCGCCCTCTTAGAGATGAGCCTTTGCTGCAGAGGGAAGAAGAGAAAAGGATTTTATTTTTTTTATTTTTAATATTTTTTTCCTGTCTGCAGTCCAGAAAGAAGTCAAACTTTGGGGTAAGAGGTTTAACCAGAAACAGTTTCTTTTTGGAACAGGGGCAGTTCTTTATATCCTGCCAGTCCCTGCAGGCAAACAGCCATGCCAGGCCGGCCTGCCACCTCAGCCCTACCTGTCATGTGCTTGGCAAGTCTGACTCGAGTCCTTTTTTCCACTGCCTTCCCCACCCCATCAAATTACAGTTGCAACCTCTCATTTTTCTGCTGCCTAGATGATTAAAAAGCATGACTTAGTGGAAAAATGTTGACCTCCTTGGGTTCAGCCTCTTAAGCAGCTGTCGGAGATAAGATTGGCTGGCAAAATACTCAGCAATGCTTTGCAAGGCTTTCTTGTCTGTTTGTAAGGAAACAAGAAGCTGTTTGGTTCTGGGTGCTTTTTGTTTGTTTTTGGAGAGAGCCTCAATTTCCAGAGACACAAATTGGTATAATCTGATAATAAAACAGAATCTCTGATGGAAGGGTCAGATTAATTGTTAAAGTGATTTTTAAAAATTCAATTAAAAGGCTTTGTAAAAAAAAAAAATTTTTTTTAATGGTGCCTGCGTTTGCAATTCAGGGAGCAAAGTTCTCTGGCAGCTAAGCAGTATCAGAAGTTCAATGCTCAGACTTCCCCCAAGGAATTAAAAGACTTAATTGTGCAGTTCTTGGTATGAACAGCATTGTTTGGAATTATTTTAATTTCTGTGCTAGTATTACTGCCTCTTGCTTGGAGATTGGATACTTACTGTATTCCTGTTGAAACTGCTCCAAAGAGGACATTACAATTTGAATTTAGCATATGTCCTCAAAGCATTTTATCATCTTTATCATTTGCCAAGAACTTGTACCCATCTAGTGAAACAAAAAGGTCAATTCATTTCTTAAAAGGAGAAACTGAGGCATCTGGGTTTACACAGTTGATGCCAAGGACACAGTGAGCACCTGGGCTCCTGTGGTTTCAACTAGTATGTCATCAAATGAACACTTCACCTGATGGATTTGGGTCCCAGTTCAGCCACTTCCTAGGTATGTGGCCATGGGCAAGTCACATGCTCTGTCTGTGCTTCAGTTTTGTCATAGAAAAAAGAGATCACACCTATCCCCACTTATCCACGGGGAATGTGTTCCAAGACCCACAGTGTGTGTCCGAAACTGCAGGTAGCACGAGACCCTATATATGCTGTTTTTTTCCTATGAGTACATACCCATGAAGTTTAATTTATAAATTAGGTACAGTAAGATGTTAACAATAATAACTAATAATAAAATAGAACAATACAACAACATACTGTAACAGAAGTTATGTGAGTATGATCTCTGTCTCTCAAATGTCTTACTATTACTGTAGTCACCTATTTTCAGACCATGGTTGACTATAGGTAACTGAAATCATGGATGGCGAGACTGCTGTATACCACTACGTACTTCATAGGGTTATTGTGAAGACTGAGATTCTGCTCAGTGAAAAATGTCATCCATCGTCATCATCATCATTTAGACATTTTTTCCCTTATTTTAGTGAAAGATCTAGTCCCAGCTCAAATAGGATGAAACGAAATCCAGTGCTTCACTGCCCTCTTGCCTTCCTCCTCGTCCTCCTCCTCCTGCTGGCCCTGTCCTGCTTGTGGTCCCCTTGCTCTTCCTTAGCTTGGGCGATCGTGGTTAGAGTCAGCGTTTCCCTCTCCCGGGGCAGTGTGGGCAGGGCACCGTGGGCACAGCCCTGGGCGGGGAGGTCAGAGGGTAGAGGCGGGGGTGGGCTCTGCACGGGGCATCTGTCCATCTCCTCTTGACAGCTCACAGCTCTGTCTCGGGTCCTGAAGGCTTAGAACAGCCTCTGGACTGGGAAGCTCATCTTCTGGACCTGACTGCCCAGGCGGTGGTCATCCCTGGTGCCTGGGGCCCCAGCCGTGGCTGGGCAGGCAAGGCCCAGAGTCTTGCTCACCCTCCCACAGATGGTCAGTTTTCCATCTGTGAAGTGGGGTGTCCACCCAATGGCACCCTAGTTCATATTTCAAAGTGCACAGACCATGAAAACAGCAGATCTAGGTTTGAATCCTGGCTCTGACATTTGACCCACAGAATCCAGGGTCTTGCTGCTCTGAGGGTGGCGGTGAGACCTTAACAAGGTGATGTCTGAAAGAGCTCTGTGAACTGTAGCATGCTTCCCCCAGCCCACTCCCAAAGCTCGTGATTGGTGGGCACTGTGGGCCGCCATCCCCTGCCCCCACCCCATGAGGAGCCCTAACTCCTTATGAGAAGTGAGGAAGGCCCCAAATAGCCACTCCCCGCCATGCACGTGTGAGCCGGCACAGCACTATCCAAGGGCAGAACTGAGGGCTGGCCACGGCGGGAAAGGAGCCCCGGTCAGGGTCAGCTCCCCGTGCCTGCCCTGACCCACAGAGCCCAGCCCCTCCCGACTCACTTTCCTCCTGCTGCCATTACTGTACCTTTTATGAGCCTCGTTAAGTCTTTAATGATGCCTGGTTGTGCAGCTGGCTTAGGGCTTAATCCCCAGCAATAGGCCTTTATTGGATAAATGGCTAATAATCACTTGTCTGCAGGGATTGGGGCAGCTTCGCTGAGGCCCATGATCCCCGGGAGCCCCATGTGGTCTGTGACGTGGCCTTGGCCAGAGCAGCACTGCCTGGGTTTGGGGTGCAGTGGGACATGCACCCTCAGGGCACCACAGAAGTGGGGAAGGCCTGGGCTCATAGGAGGGCCTTTTGTCCCCCTGCTGGGAATGGAGGACACCCGGCTGTGGCTGTGGGCCTGTCTCCATCCGGACCAGGAGCCGGCAGCCCCCTGGATCTCTTCAAATGTGTCTCCACCTGCTCAAGGGTTTGCTTTCCTTTCTTTTGCTGGGAACAAACTGTGTGACCTTGAGCAAGTCTCCTGACCCCTCTGGGCCTCTGTTTCCTCATCTATCAAATGGAGAGGTGGGAAGAGAAGGTGCTGAGTGTCATGACTGTGTGAGTCCCAGCATCCCAGACAGAGGCTCCTCTGTCTGGCTCTTGGGCATGTCACCGAGGGCTGTGAGTGGCCAGGGACCCAGCAGTCCCGAGGATTAAGTGCTTAAGCTGCTGGACAAAGAATTGGGTCAGCTGTAGTCACAGGGCGGTATGTGCAAAGGGAATCCACAGAGCCAGGCTTGGCCCTTGATTTTATAGCCTGGCTTGGGGTTTCTGCCAGCTCTGGGCAGGACACACAGTAGGCATTAAAAAAAACAAAACCTCGTTGACAGGACTCCAGGAAGAGAAGGGGACTCTTCCAGGTGTAGAGTTGGGGAGAAGCCAGGAATTGCCCACAGGTGAAAAAGGAAGGGGCCTTGGATTTTGTTCTCAGCCTCCCTGGGCGGGGTGGGTGGGCCTTCAACTCGGAATTGGCTTTGACTTTACAGTTTCAAAGGGATCAAGACCCATTTGCTGGAGGGCAGGCTGGCAGTGGGGCTGGAGAGTCACACAGACCTGGGCTTGGATGTCATTCCAACCCTCACTCATTTCCAGGCTGTCTGGTCTGGGAAAACTGACCCCCTCCCTCCCGCCCCACCACCACCAAGCCTGACATTCTTTAAGATGGTGTCAGCATCACCTATTTTTCAGCATACCTGTGTGGGTTGGAAATTATATATATAAAGCGCCTGGTAGCCTGCTCACACTCGGTGCCGGTGATTACTCTGGAAGAAACTTAATGTTATGGCACCTGTTGTATGCTTTGCATTGGTATAAAATGCTTGCTGCAGAAAGAGACGAGACCTACTGTGGCTGGCATGATTTTGAATTCTTTTATCTGAAAATAAAGCAAAACAGACTATAAACAGAGTCTCACCAATGTTTAGACTCAGTGACCCTGCCCCCAAACTTTCAACTTCAGGACTGGAATCAAAGTCTGCCTGAGGGACGGTGTCCCATGTTGCCCCAGAACTGACTGCCCTGGCTCCTGCCTTCCAGCCCACAGCACTCCAAGAGGGTAGCACCATCCCTGCCATGCGGCAGGTGTTCAGAATGCCACATGGGTGTGAAGAGAAGAAACTGAATCTCTCTTCTCAAATAGGTGCGTGACCGGTGCCTGCTCTGCTTTTATTTCAGATTTTCCCCGACCCATCAGACTTCGACCGCTGCTGCAAACTGAAGGACCGCCTGCCCTCCATAGTGGTGGAACCCACGGAGGGCGAGGTGGAGAGCGGGGAGCTCCGGTGGCCCCCCGAGGAGTTCTTGGTCCAGGAGGATGAGCAAGACAACTGCGAAGAGACGGCGAAAGAAAACAAGGAGCAGTAGAGTCCCTGCGGACAGACCCCCGTGGGGTCACACCAGCCAGCATCTGTTCCTGAACTGTGTTTTTCCTATCATGGTGGAAGAAGAGAGTGAGCCACAGTAGTTCTGAAAATGTCAAACGAGGCTTCCGTTTTGCACCTGCAAATCACCGAGTTGGTTTTCTTTTCTTTGCTTGTCTTTTCTTGAAATCTGCCGAGCAGTGGAGCCCTCTGACGACTCGCAAGGCCTTCTGAGAAAGGGAGCTGCTTAGGGCCGGGGTGGGGGTGGGGAAGAGGGGTGCTGTTTTGAGATCATTATCTGAACTCCAGCGGCCAGAGGCAGTGGTGGGATTCCAGTGGGCTCTGGGGCAAGGGGATGGGGGAGCTACAAAACCAGCAAGGAACATCTGGGGTAAGAAAACGAACTCGAGGCAAAAGAGAAAATACATGTTTTTAAGGAAACATTGAGCAGAGAGCTGCAGCCAGGAAGTGCTCAGCAACCACTCGCTCTGGCCATGGGATAACCAAGGCATCACCTCTCTCCAATCTCACCACCCCACCCTTTGCTCTGATTTCAGGTGTGTTGGTCTGCGACGGGGAGGAGGGTGAAGGACAGCCGAGCGACTGGCTGCTTGCACAGCCAGCTGGAGGGGATATGCAGGAAAGAAAGGCCACCCGTCCCTCCCCAGGGCCTCTCTGCCTCCAGCTGTGGTGGGCTCAGTAGCCGCCGAGATCAGGAGGTTTTTAAGAGGCAGTGGCTTTTGAGCTTTTCTCCCTGAAATGTCCTTTTTGCCTCCAGCATGCTGGGGAGTAGCAGAGCACTTCCTGCCCTTGTTGGGGGCCCCAAGGCAGACACCTGGATGTGGAGGTCCCTCCCTCCCTTGTGCCTGCCCAGGACTTGCTCTCAGAGTCAGAGGGAGGCTGGGAGCAGGCAGGCTCGCCTCCCTTCTCTGTGCCCCGAGCTTCCCAGCCCGCAGCCGGGCAGACAGATCCCTGCTGTACGTCCCACCAGCCTGGCCGGCTGTGCTCCTACGCCAGCTCTTGCTCTGTTTTTCTTATGAAAGCTGAGGTGACCTTTTCTGTTTCTAGTTGGGGAGGTGAGCCTTCACCCAGGTCCCAAGAGCTACGTGGCCTGGGTGTGACTGCATTGGGGTGACAAAGCTCATGTAGCAGCCCTGGGATCAAGTTTGAGACGAAAAGGTGTCATGAGCCCCCCCCGGCCGCCCCCATGTTGTTCTTGGACACAGGTGTTCTAAGGAAGGTGTGGCGAGGGAGCCCTGCTGTCCCCACTGAACGGTGGTCCTCCCCCCTCACCAGCTGGATGCGAATGTTGGCCTTTGGACTGAGAGCTTCTTATTGTAGTTAACAACCTTCTGGAGCGGCAGGTTGCAGGAAAAACTCTTCAATCCATCTCAGAGTGGGACTGCATGGCCAGGTGGTGGACTTAGCGCCTTGAGCCAGCCAGGGCACCCACTGCGACCCCTCAGGTCCCCCGTCAGTCCAGTTGACCCCAGTTTTGGACTTGTGTGTATAGCTGTATCTTATACCTCAAGGGCAGTGTGGCTCCGGGGAATGTTGGGGCGGGGGGGACACGGGCGCTGTTGAGGCAGCGTCAGCAGTCGGCAGGAGTCAGTTCTGCGAAGCCGACAGTCGCCCTCACCCCTGCTTCCTCCCTCTGTTGTCTGCCTGTGTGACACACACTGATGATGGCAATAACTTCTTCCAGCTCCTTGCAGGAGCGGGAGAGGCCTGCAGCCCGCGCCGCCAGGAGGTCCTCTTGGCCCCCCCGCTTCCTTCTGTCCTGGCTGCGGAGAGTGGTTGGTCCTTACTCTCATCCCCTCGCCCCCTTCGTGGACGGGGGGCTTGCCTTTTAAATTCCCGTGTTTCGGTGTCTCCCCCTCATCTGCTACCCTGGATCATCTGTCCCAGTCTTGCCGTGTGATGGGAACGTGCTTGTAAACCGCGTAACAAATCTACTTTGTGTATATGTATGTTTATGGGGTGGTTTATTTTTGCCAGTCACTAGAGCCCTTTGTATGACCGTGTGCAGTCTGAGCAGGCCGGGGGCTGACTCGCAAGTCAGGAACCCCCGAGGCTGAGCCTGCTGGGGGGACCCAGCTGCTCTGGGACAAGTGGCTGAGCTCCTATCTGGCCTCCTCTTTTTTTTTTTTTTTTAAGTAATTTGTGTGTATTTCTAACTGATCGTATTGAAAAAAAAAATCCTAGTATTTCAGTAAAAACGCCTGTTGTGAAATGAACCTCCTGTAACTTCTATCTGTTCTTTTTTGAGGCTCAGGGAGAAACTAGCATTTTTTTTTTCCAAACTACTTTTTGTCACTGTGACAGTTGTAAATAAAGTTTAAAAATGCTTTCCACTCTGGTCTGGTTTCCTTTCTTCCTGCTCCACTGGAATGGAGCGAGCTCAGGAGCGTGGTGAACTCTTGCGGGGGCTGCATTGTGGCAGCCCCAGGTCAGCTACCTTACGTAGCCTGCCTGCTGGCCCTTCAGGGTGAGCCCGTCCATGATTTTTGGTCACCTGGCTGGATGAAAGCAGCCTTTCTTTTCTTCTGTGTCAGTGGTTATCAATTCTGGATACATCACAATCGCTTAGAGAGCTTTGAAAACAAACACCACCGCCACTGGGGACTTACATCCAGAGACTTGGATTTCGGGGATCTAGGGTGCAGTCCAGGCATTAGTATTCTAGAATCATCTAGGGAGATTTTAACCTGCAGCCAAGGTTTGAACTGCCTTTTCAAAGGAAGAGAAACCCGAGAGGCATTGTAAGGTCATTCACAAAGGCTGGGGGTGAATGATTGGGCACGTAGAGAGCTCAAGCCGTCACTTGAAACATTTAATGAGCACCCACCACTTGGCAGGCATTGGTGAGAGGCCAGGGGAGACAGATGGCAGTGGTCCTGGATCTCATGACACTTGCCCACTGCCTCCCACCCCCATGGCAGGGGCAAGACAGAGCCCGGAGACCAGGAAGGAAGTTTCATGGAGGTCGGCATGAGAGAAGGTGGTGCTTTGTAGAAGGTTATTTTTGGACATCTTTCTAACCCAAGGCTGCATATTTTTGCCTTCACTCAGCCCTCATCTGGGATCCTAACTGTGGTGAGAGTAGATAATCAAGTGGTCTGTGCTGAGGGTGCATTTTAACAGTTGTTTTAGCGAAGCAACTAGATCTATGCATCTACTGTGCTGAGGATAGCTGGCAGGACTTGACCACCGAATGTTAGGTCGTCCCTCTATTTCCCTGCAACAGCCTGAGGATGGAGTTCCCCAGAATGCAGCCTCCTTGAACACAGGCCCTCAGGAAACGGTCTTATTTGCAGAAAATTCTATGAAATCTACAAGGAAAAAAACTACTAGAACTAATATGTGAGTTTAGCATGGTTGCTGGATCCAAGCTCAATATTCAAAAGTTGATTATATTTCTATGTACTAGTAATGAACAACTGGAAATTGAAATTTAAAGTACCACTTACACAAGCATCAAAAAAGTATAAACTACTTAGGAATAAATCTGACAAAAGACATAGAATCTATTCCATGAAAGCTACAAAACATTGCTGAGAGAAATTAAAGAAGACCTAGGTAAACAAGAGGTCTACCATGTTCATGGATCTGAACTTGTTGATGTTAAGATTTCAGTTCTTTCCAAACTGATCTATGGACTCAACACAATCAAAATCTCAGCAAGCTTTTTTGTTGACATTGATGACCTGATTCTTAACTGATATGGAAATGGAAAGGACCTATAACAGCCAGAACAGCTTTGAAAAAGAGAAATGAAGGGATGAAGTACTTGCAATTCTCAATCTTTTCCTATTTTTTTCTTCCAAGTCAGAACTTGACTATCAGCACAGTGTCTCTGTCCGCCCGTCAGTAAGTTCATCGCCTGTGCAATTTTCAATTGTAAAACTTATTACTAAGCTACAGTAATCAAAACAATATGGTATTAGCATCAACATAGGCAAATAGGTCAATGGAACAGAATAGAGTCCAGAAATAGGCCCACGTGTGTGGTTGACTGAGTTTTGACAAAGTTATCAAGGCAATTCAGTGGAGAAAGGGTAGTCTTTTCAACAAATGGTGCTGGAACAATTGGATATCCATAGGCAAATAGCCCCTGGGGATGGAAACACTAGTCTTCACTTCTGTCTCCCACTGTCCCTGTGTGACTTTCTAAACAAAATAATTATTTGCTTGGGAAAGAATTCCTTCAACCTTTTTCATGGTTGGCCAATTGCTTCAATACCACCCCACTTCACTCCAAGTACCCCCCGACCGGTGTGTTGTTCAGACTGACTTGCATTCCAGTCCTGCACAGCCCCTCCATATGTGCTTTGCAGCCAGTTTCTTAATGTCAGGATCCTCAGTGTTCTTGTTTGTAAAATGGAAACAAGACTAGTACCTCCTGCACAGGGGTGTGAAGATTGAGCACTCAGTAGGGACTTCACAGGTCAGGGTTTTTTCTATCTCCCTCTTGAAAATCTAGGGACTAGGAATTAGCCTCTGCGACTCTCCTCTGCTTTTTGCCCTGGGTCCTTTGTGCACACCAGATTCAAAGGTAGCTTCAAAGTGAAGACATCCTCCTACCCTCAAATGCAGCTCCCTTAGTCACCCTCTTTTGTTCACCCTGAGAGGGGAAACGCAAGGAGAAGAGAACTTTAATGCCTTCTGCCCACCAAAATATTGGCAAGGGAAGAGAAAGATGTCTCTCATCAAGGTGGGTATGTAGCTCTGGTGGGTTCCTCTCTAAAGAGGTGACCCTTGGGCAGAGACCTGTTTGAAATGATGGTTGAGTTTTGTGTGAGATTCCCGGACAGGGAGAGAGCAAGTGCAAAGGCCCTGCAGCAGACATTGGCTCAGCCTTTTTGAATAATGTCTGCAAAGCTAGCATGTCTAGAGTAGAAAGAAAGAGAAGCAACAGAGACCAGATACCTCGTGGGTCCTAGTGGGGAGGGTGGGTTTTAGAATCATGATTGCCCACCACACATCCCAGCCTCTCCAGAGTTGCCTGACTGGTGGCATATGGCAGCTGGTATGGATGGACCTGAGGCCCTGTCACACCCTAAAGGGGCTTCTGGATCATCAGAGAGGGATTAAATTAGATAGAATTCAGTTTGTATCTCTGTCCTCAGATTCCTGAGGGGTGATTGTAGCTAACAACATGGGCTCTGAGGCCAGACTCCTGGTCTGTAGCTCAGCCTGCCTCTTACTACCTGTGTGACCTTGGGCAAGTGACTTTGCTTCCCTCACTTTCCTCATCTCTAAAATAAGTACCTACCTTACAGGGTTGCGGTGACACTTAAATGCATCATTACAGGTAACATGCTTAGAACTGTACCAGCCACATAATAAGTGCTCAAGAAATGTGAGCCGTTGTGGGAGACAAAATAATGTCCCCCACCCCCACAGATGTCCACGTCCAAATCTTAGGAACCCGTGACTATGCTAAGTTACCCGGCAAGGGGGAATTAAGGTTGCTAATCAGCTGCCCTTGGCTTGGGGAGAGCCTGGATTATCCAGGAGGGTCCCACTGAATCGCAAAGCGCCCTTGTAATGAGAGGAGGCAGAAGAGTGAGTGTGAGGGTCAGAGATTTGAAGATGAAATTCTGTTGACTTTGAAGACAGAGAAAGAGGCTACCAGAACAGGAATGCAGGCACCTCTAGGAGCTAGAAAAGGCAAGGGAAGGACTCTCCCCAGAGCCTCCACAAGGAACTCAGCTTTGCCAGCATCTTGACTTTGGCCGAGTGACACCCATTTTGGACTTCTGACCTCCTGAACTATATAAGACAGTGTGTTTGTTTTAAGATACTAAGTTTGTGGTAATTTGTTACAGCCACGATAGGAAACTAACACAGCCATTATTATCAAAACTATGCTAATGATGGTGACACAGACTTGTCCCGCATGGTCTCTGCGAGGGTGGTAATGAGCCAAAGGGGTTGCAGGTAGAGGCCGTGGGCCAGCAGTTGGAACCCACACCTTCCTAAGGCTCAGCATTTTCTCTGGGTGTCAACAGGCAGAGGTATCTGTCAGATGGAGGGCGCCCTGGAATCGGATAAATTTGAGGCTGCAAAGCATTTATTCTACTGATTCACGTATGATACGTTCATCAGTATAGTCTCTGAATCAGAATATTCACTGGGCTACTCCCTTCAAAGTCTGTTCACCTAAACAGAAGGTCCTACTTTGAAATGCAATGCATTTGCAATATCTCCTTTGCCATTTCCAGTCAAAAAACGTGAATTCACTCTTTTCTATTGTTGGCTGCCATTTATAGAGCACTGGTTTACCTCTATTTCTTCTAATTCTCACAACACTTCTGCAATGCGTGGGTTTTCATATAGAAAATGTTTTTGTTTTTGTATAAACTGCATTTAGCAAGGATGGAAATTATCAAAGATGGTGGAATTTGGGGACTTGATCTTTCAACTCCCATCACAGTAGCAAATCAATTATTTGCATTTTGGTTTCCTTCCAGACATTGTTCTCTATACTTACCAGAATGCACTCCATGAATATAATTTTTTCCTATGAAGTGGGCATTTTTAATGTTATTTTATAGATGAGGAAGCTGAGGTCAGAGGGCTTCAAAATATACTGCCTTTGGAACCAGAAAGAGGAGAATTAGAATCAATGGTGTGTTGGTAAATGCATAACAACCAGCTCTCTGGGGGGGGGGGGGAAAGGGGTGCTGATTTGTAGCATCTGGCAATTTCCATGGTGTAAATGCTCCCACCATGGCTGATTTTGTGGAATTGGAATGAGATGGGAGCCAATATGTGCCTGTTCCAGCACACCTCTAGAATCCCCGATCCTCCACTTCTAAGCTGTGAGAACATGGGGTCAGCTTCTCTGAGCCTCAGCTTCCTTTTCAGTAAAATGGGTATAATTCAAAAACCAAGCAGTGCCTAGTTCAGAGGGACTCTGTAAACTTGAGTGCCCTTCCTTCATTTAGAAAAGAGAAATAGCTCCAGAAATTGTCTGGCACAGTATTTTGCAAACTGAATCATGGCTCATTATTAGATTGCGAAATCAATTTATTTGTGGGTTGCAACCAGAATTAAAAAAGAAAGAAAGAAAGAAAGAAAACAAAATATGAAAGATTGGAATAGATCAGAAAAAAACCCAGCAGATATAGGGTATAGCAGATACAGGAAGAGTAAATGTTATTCCCTGAAATTTTTGCTTCATCCCTACATATGGATGAATGTGTGTACTGGGTCATGAAAAAAAATATTTTTCTTGCTGTGGGTCACTGTCAAAACAATTTGAGAGCCACCGAGCTGGTGAATCAGCTTTCTAGAAAGCAGTACTTTTACTTCATAGAGTTGTGGGGTGGGGGAGAGACAACTAGCAAAAGTCACTTGATACCCTCTGTGCAGAGGGAATGGCACTAGGGCACCCAAGGCAGAGCCTGTGTGGCCGGTGTGTAGGGAGCAAGCTTGGGAGGGCCACTATGCCCGTGATCTCCTCCAAGGCCAGGGGTGGTCTATAGGCAGCCCTCAGGTTGCTGTCTGAGCCCCAGAGAAGGGAGGGAACCACACATGAAGGAGGAGGAAGCTGCACAGGAAACCCTCACTGCATGCTTGCTGGTGCTGGAACCCACTGCAGCGACTACTAGACAACCAACAATAGTGCCATCAGATAAAAATAAACCACAGGGTCTCAGCCCTGCCATGCAGGGATGAGGGCATGCCATCTACAGGGCTGGAAAGTTACCTGGTTAGGGCTGGGGTCATGCTGCTTGGCACCAAGCTGTGCCTTGATTTCCTGATTGCTAACTGGAGGGCAGTTTTCCTGCTCAAGGTCACTGGGGCTGGTGCCAGGAACGGGGCCATTTGCCTGCAGGGTTTCTGCTCCCCCTGCTTGCACAGGGGGATATGGAAAGTCACTCACACCGAGATCTTATGGTCTGAATGCAACACTTCTCCCAGGTGGACCCTCATCTGAAAAGAGGGCTCCAGCACTTGTCACCCAAAGCATCTGTCTTCGCACAGGGTTCTCACGCAGTTTGAACCTTGTTCTTAACCTCCCTTACCTAGCTAAGGAGCACCCACAGCCCTCAAGGACTAACAGTATTCACAAGGACATGTCACTCAGCAGTTTACAAAGCACATTTCTTATCTTTCACTCACTTATACAGCATTTCTTACCCGGGCATCCCTAGAATTCAGGGGAGCATGTGAAATTGAATGGGACAAAAATTATATCTATATATTTTCATTAACTACTAAGGGAAATTTAGCATATCCTGTTACTAGGGATGTTGGCAACAAACCACAGTAGTGTCAGCAGCACCTGAGATTTGTCACCAATAGAAATCATAGGTATTTTCATTTTTACAGTACACTTGTTGCAGGTATCATGAAATATTATTTGTGGTCATGGCGAGCTCAAAATTACACCTGCTGCTGGATCTCATTAGGCAAATATTTAATAAAGTACATTTTGGCCAGGCACAGTGGCTCACACCTGTAATCCTAGCACTCTGGGAGACCGAGGTGGAAGGATTGCTTGAGCTCAGGAGTTCAAGACCAGCCTGAGCAAAAGCGAGACCCCGTCTCTACAAAAAAATAGAAAAACTAGCCAGGTGTGGTGGCGCATCTGTAGTCCCAGCTACTTCGTGGCTGAGGAAGGAGGATTGCTCGAGCCCAGGAGTTTGAGGTTGCGGTGAGCTACGATGACACCACTGCACTCTAGCCCAGCAACAGAGGGAGACTGTCTCAAAAAAAAAAAAAAAAAAAAAAGACATTTTTTACTTTTTTACAAATGTGTTTTTAAAAAGTCTTTTGATAGCTGTATCTCAGCATACTTGATCTTCTTTGCAACCCTCTGTGTTTTATGTTACGCATTTAAAACACTATTCTGAGAAGGAAATCAAAACTTCTTCAACCAGCCAAAAAGCTTCACAGCACAAAAAGGTTAAGAGTCCCCGAGGAGCTGGTGCTGCAGCCCTGAGCAGAGCTCCCACAGCATGCAGAGAGGAGGGAGACTCAGCCATGGCCCCCAAGGGGCTCAGAGTAAGATAGAAACACCCACAAGCAAATAAGCAAGTGCACACTAACCTGTGGGTGCCGCGAAGGCAGACCGTCTGGACAGATGGCGTGGCTGGGAAAGCCTGGGAGGGCTGAAGGGGGATCACAGGGCGAAGAAGCTGGGGGTCACTGCCCCGCTTCAGACTCTCTGTGGGTTCACGACCCACCTCTGACCGACAGGGGAGAGCCCATCTACCTAAAGCGACATGGGCCCCTCCTGAACAGCTCTGTGGCCCTGTTGCAGGGCTGAGGAGCAGCTTCTTCCTGAGCCCACTCCATTCCTGCCCCAGCAGTTCAAATGCCACCCACAGCCCCATGCCTGGGAGCAGGGTGATGAACTGTCCCCTTACCTTGGCCTAGAGGATTCTCTGGACTGTCCCAGGGCAAACCAGTGCAGTCAGTCACCCTACTTGGAAGCCAAATGGACCCTTTTCACCTAGAACTAATTCAACTGCCTGGAATTTGGGTCAAGTTATTCCCATAAGCACTTTCGCTATCTGCTTGTCTATCTCTGTCCACATCTGTCTCTCCGGATCTCTCTCTGGCTCTCACTCTCCCCCCACCTACCCAATTTCTGCGTAAACTCCCAAGCTTGCCAATGTCCCCAGCTCCTATTTGCCAAGTGCTTTGAGGACGTGTCTCTCTCCTGGGGGCCTGCGGAGCACTTCTCACTCTTTGTTTATAATTGAAGCATAATTTACACAAAGCTACCAGCTCAGCCACCATTTATACACCCATAAAACTACCACCCGGGTCAAGACACGGAATGCTGTCACGTCCCAGAAGTCTCCCTGTGCCCCTCCACTGTCAGCTCCTACTCCAAAGGTCACCACTGTTCTGAGCCCGCCAGAGCCCCGTCTGACCTTCATGGACACGGAAGTGCACCCTGCAGGAGCACACCCACCGGCAGCCGAGACTGATTCCACTTGGGCAGGACCATGACACAGGAAAGGAACAGAGAAGTGGGGGAAACAGGATGTTTTGGCTGGAGGAAATAACCTGCCTGGTTTTCAAGTGAGAACACTGAGGACACAGAGAGGGACAGGTCCCTTACTCATTCCTTCGTGTGATCGCATTAACTGAGCTCAGGGACACACGCCAGCCGGGGAGGCAGAATCGAGACTAGACCTCAGAATCCCAGGGCAACCTCCTTCCCCTTAGCCCCGAGGTGCCCTCTGGGCAAAAGCCAGGCCTCACTTCTGCTGGCGAGGGGTTTTGCCATCCTGTTTCCTCTGCTCCTTCTGCCCCTCAGGCTTGAGAAAGCTGCAGAGGAGCGGTTCCCAACCCTTGCTGCACGTTAAAATCGCTGGGGAGCTTTACGAAAGCCTCGATGCCAGGCCTCATCCCAGGCCAGTGAACTCCCCAGCTCTGGGAGTGAGACCCGGGTAGCGGCATTTTTAAAACTTCAATATTCGCAGCCAACTTTGTAACGCAGAAGCACTTCCTAAACTTTACAGTGCACGTGGCTCTTCTGGGACTCTTGTTAAAATACAGATTCTGTTTCAGCAGGTCTGGGTGGGGCCCGAAATTCTGCATTTCTAACAGGCTTCCAGGTGATGCCGATGTTACTGGTCTAAGAACGACACCTTGAGCAGCAAAGGTATAGCGTCCATTCCATCCCTGTCTTCCTGCATCGCAATTCTTCATATAAATATATTTTGCAATGATTTATTTTTTAGTTTGTCTTTTAAACATAAAGCTCCCGAACACATCCAAATAATTTTAGATTTACCCATCTTGACCAGAAAAGATATAATGACCCATCATGAACTTTCTATGTGTCCAGCATTGTCCTCCACAACCTGGAGGAGTTGTAGATCCCATTTTAACGATGAGAAACAGTCACTCTGGGTCCCTGGTGTTAGTGGCAGTTCTAACTCCAAGGTTCCAAGGGCTCTTCTGACTAAATTACCTTCCCTATCCTCAGTCCACTCTCTTTTTAAAATTGTATTAAGCTCTTGGATCTCTTTTGGATCTAATTAAAATTTTAGCATGGAGGTCCAAACTCCACCTACTCATTAGTACAAACTTAATTGAAAAAGGTCCTCATGTTTCTAATCTCCACCTCAGATCTCTTGTTCACTTCTGCTTTCCCTGATTCCTTGCCCTGCCCCGTCAAATCTTCACCAAAACTTTCTTTCCCAAAGCCCCTTCCATCTCTCACCACCATTACTGCCTCCTCAGGCCTTCAGGCTGGGGCTGACGCACGCTACGGAATCACACCTGTTCGGCTCGCAGAGGGAAGACTGCAGGGCCTCTTAGCCCCCATAACCACTTAAGTCAGTTTCTACACTAATCTGCTCATACATGCATGTGTGTGTGTGTGTGTGTGTGTGTGTGTGTGTGTGTGTGTGTGTGTGTATTCAATGTACTTTATTGATCTGTCTCTCTGGAGAACTCAAAAACAATTGCGATGTCAATCTAAGAAGCTGCCCTCCTGTCCTCTTGCCTAGAGTGACACACAGGCCGGCTCCCAAGCCAGTTTTGTCCACTGTCATTCCCTAGCACATCTGTGAGCCAGCAGCAAGTGGATGGGGAAGCAGGTTCTCCTCGACAGCCTGGGGGCTCTACCACATCGCCACCAGCTGGGGACACACTCTCCTCCCAGGGTCACAGGGGACAGTGAGGCCAGCTTTCTGATGGGAGGCAGCCTCATGTGGTGGTGAGATTACAGATTTGGGAATTAGACAGACTTGGGTTCAAATGCCGATTCCCCTGCCAGTCACTCACTGACCATGTGACTTAATTCTCCAAGCTTCAGTTTCCTCATCTGTAAATTAGGGGAGGCAATAACTCATTAGGGGAATTGTTGTGAAGATCAGGTATGAGATTGCACTCAGGTTTACCCACTTCTCTGCTATGGTGAGGATTACATGAAGTGATGCCCGTGGAAAGCGTTGGTTAGCACAGCACGTGGACCATAGAAGGTGCTCACCAAATATTGCCTTCCGTCCCTTTCTTGATGACTGTCTTTCTGACGCCAAACAAGTCACTTCTCTGCTCTACCTTCATCCCAGGTAGCAAGGGAGTGTGGGGTGGGGTTGGGGGCTGGAGCTCACAACTTCCAACCTCCAGACAGCCACCCTTTCCAGACAGCCTTCTCCAACCACTTGCAGCCTGCACATTTGCTAAAATTCCTGGGATCAAGAAACTTCCAACCTCAGGATTGGGGCAGTTATCTTAGGTGTTGGGGGTGGGAGAGAGAAAACACCAGCACATGGACTGGTTCTCGATGGTCCCAGCTCACAAGCTGCCGTGGATAATCACTGTTTATCAACTCATTGGAAAAAATGACTACAGTTACATCTCACACATCAACAAAAAGAAAAAAAATAAAAGTCCCAGTGGAATGTCTGAGTCACTCTTGAGAGCCTTTAAATTACCCGTTCATTATGATCCTTCTCCTTGCCCTGTCCCTGCCCTGCACAGGGAAGCGCAGGGCCACGAGAGTTGCCATTGGCCTGACGCTTGCCAGCCTGGCCAAAGGCTCCACTTGGGAGCTTCCGACAGACCACAGCAAGCTCCTAACGGGGGCAGCGGGGACTGGAGGGTCGTTCCTTTGTGGCCAGTCATTCCGCACTCAATTCTGAACTGGTGACCTGGGCGTGTCGTTCACACATGTCCCAAAGCTTGACTGAATCAGGAGGAATCACTGTCAACAAGGATACTTTGCTGTCACTTGGGGCCAGCGTTTTTGCACAGATATGAAATAGCAGCTCCACTGTCCCAGTTTGCTTGTTTGAAAATGAATCGATACACTTAGAAGAGGTAGGAGGATTCAGAGGTGCCCCCTACCACTGAGGCATCGCACCTTTTTTGCCACAAGATGTGTACATACCAAGACATGGTTTGAAGCAATCCATGAGCCCCCCAAAACTGGGTATCAGTTAAATGCTAATCTCTAGGATCATGTCTTACATTCATAGGAACAGTGGTTTTAAAGTGTCTGAGAGATCACGGAACCCCTTCCTCCCCATAAATACCAACAAATTGCTTACAAAATCCAGGGAAGTCGCAGGATCTCCTGAGAGGCGGGGCTTCCTTGGAACCCAGATGGCACTGGGCACTTGTTATCTGAAGAAACCCTGTGGTGAATTTGTGAAGTGCCCCTTGGTCCCGGGAATCCCTCCTACCATTTCGCCCCTTCTAAGTGTTTTTAAGACACCATCTTTGAAAGTAGCGTTTGCTCAGGGGAAAGAGAAGCAGCTCAGGCACGGAGGCCTATGGGTCCTTGTCCCAGGTCACAATGCACCCAGAGCTCCTCTCTCAGCTCGTCTAGAGACATTCTTTCCAAACCAGAAAATCGGATCAGGCCAACCTCAGCAAGAGGTGCCCACTGTCAGGGCCTGGTGGGTAACTCGGCCTCTTGCGGGTCACTCTTTGTGCTGCCAACACCAGGACTATCTTAGGTTTCTTGGCCAAGACCATAATCCCTGGTCCCCCAAAGGGATGGCTGTCAGACAGCAAGGAATGACAGGTTCCCAGGATGAAAGTGGACGCTCTGTGCTGCCCAGAGCTTCAAGAATCTTGGCCATCGTCCATCCATCGACTTGGTCATCAAATCCTCAGGCTGCAGTGGGCGGTGAGCGACAGGTCTGGGCCGGAGAAGGCTGTGTTTACCCATCAGTTTTATGTGCCTGCCCGTCTGTGAACTTTGGAACACTCGTTCACCACAGCAGTATAGTAATTATCAATCAAGACGATAACGAGTTCTTACACTTGTCTGCCTTTTACCCTGTTTACACTACTTGTGTAGATACACTGTTGTCTCTTTTACTGTGGAAAAAATATATAAAATTTACCACTTTAATTGTGTTTAAGTGTACAATCCAGTGGCATTAAGCACATTCTACAACGTTGTGCAACCATCGCCTCTTCCCAGATCCAGGACTTTTTCATCATCCCAAACAGAAACTCAGTTACTTTCTGTCCCTAGACAGACTCTTTCATGCCTTGCTCTATGAATTTGCCTATTCTAGGTAACTCATGTAAGTGAAATCACAGTGTTTTTCCTGGTGTGTATGGTCTAGTTCATTTAGCACAATGTGTTTGAGTTCATGTATGTTGTAGCACGTATGAGAATTTCACTCCTTTCTATGGCTGAGTAATATTCCATTGTATGGATACACCACGTTTTGTTCATTCCTTTGCCTAGGGACATTTCGGTTATTTCTACCTTTTGGCTGCCGTGAGTAACGCTGCTGTGAACGTTGGCAGGCAAGTGTCTGTTTGAGTCCCTGCTTTTGATTCTTCTGAGTATACACTTAGGAGCAGTATTGCCAGATTGTATGGTAATTCTATTATATTTTCTTACTTATACTGTGATAAGCAACTCTTACTTTATTACAATCATTCTAAACATTAGGACACTGAAGTTCAGAAAAATGAAAGAAATAAATTCACTTAGCAAAGGTTGCTAATTTAGGGATTGCATGCCCAGGGCTGAAATTAGGGTGAGACGGGAACAACCAGAGTGAAAATATAGGAGGACTCATTCTCAGGCTTGTGGGAGCCCTCTCCGGGGCTGACTTACCCACGAGGTACAGCAGCAGCGCCAGGGCCCACAACATGTTTGCAGCCCATAAAAATATTTTAATCTATTTTAAAAGCACACACACACAAAAAATACAGTTTAGTTTGAATTACATTTGTCTTTCTATCAATGCAATTCTGAAATATAATTTCATATGTATATATGTTAATTTTCTTAACAGAGGGAGGGATCCACAAAGGCAAAAGTGCCTAGGGCTCCTCAGAGTCATAGTGGTCCCTGCCTTGAGAGTGAGCCCCCTATTAAAAGTGAGGGGCCCAGGGCACATGATTTAAGGAGGCCTTCATTCTCAGCTTTCTGGAAGCATTAAGCCTACACGGTCACGAACTGCGGAGTGCGTGCCACCTTAAATTCTGGGGCCGAGGCACCTGGCTTGCCTCACCCTGTGCCTAGCCCTGCCTGAGTCAGCCTGTTCCTCCTGGCACCCTGGGCAATAACATCTTGGCCACAAGTTCCTCACTTAGTGGCACTAAGGGAAAGGGTCAGGCTGAGGGAAGCCAGTTTTAGTCATGGGCTGTTTGCCCATGGGGTGTCCCTGGGGAGACCATGGTGACCCCCATGCCATGGCAGCCACACTGACAACACTTACACCACTCTGTAATTGCCACATCTGCAATTTTTCTTATTTTACCTGGAAAGTGCTGTTTTTATTCATTCCCAAACCATTAGCTGACTCTGCCAGCCCATAAGGACTTGGGCAGGAAAGATTTCCCTTCTACAGGTCTGTCTACCTCTGGATCCAGAATCCTTCTGCTAGCTTCGTCCCTTCAGAGGACCCTCTCACCTCCTCCCCACGCCACTCTGCCCCCACCCACTTCACAGGGCACGCTCCTTTTACATTCACTGCTGCACAAAGAGGGCATTTGGGGAGAGGAGATGTATTTTACTTATTGATTAGTTCATTCAGCAAATCTTCACTGAGCACCTACTATATGCTCAAGTGCTGGGGAAACAAAGTGCACAAAAGAGTCAAAATCCCCGGCTTCCACGGAGCTTACATTTCTACTAGTAGGAGGAGAAAGATAATAAAAAATATATAAATAAGTAACAAATTGCATAGTGGGCCTGATGGTCATACATAATGGGAAAAAATAAAACAGAGGATAAAGAATGCCAAATAGGGCAGGGAAGTGAATTCTAGATCAGGTGGTCAGAGAAGGTCTCTCTCCCAGAGAAGGTTATATTTTAGCATAGACCTGAAGAGAGCAAGAGAATGAGCCGTGTGGATATTTAAGAGGTGCATTCCAGAGAGAGAAAACCACATGTGCAAAGGTCCTGAGGCTGGAGCCTGCCTGGCTGAGGTGAGTCACCATTGTGTCCCTGTGGGTTGATTCTTTGTCACCACATCCAGCAGTATCTTGTACTCCCTGCTGAGGACTGCAGGTCTCAGGTCCCATCCCGCCCTGCCTGCCTCTCCATGCTGTTGTAAAGTCTCAACAGAGCCTCTGTGGCCGTGTTCTGCCCGTTGTTGATGCCACATAAATGCAAGTGGTTCCAACCACCTGTGACTGGTCCACCTCTGCCACAGGCCCAAGGCTGAGCTGGCCTCCCTGGCCTGGGAGCACCTGCCACTCAGCCTGCGGCTGGGCCTCCACCTCAGTCTGCCCACCCTGGGTTCCACCAACAGCTTTCTCCTTCCTGTTTCCGCCTTCTCTTACCCCTCAAGTTTTCCTGTTGAGTGGGTTACTCTGAATCAGCCCCTCGTCATTGGACTCTCAAAAACCTGCCAGTTTTTTCCTAAAGCTCCTTTGCCCTGTGAAAGCCCCTGCCTTCTCTCAACACTCAGCCCACCTTCAAGCCCACCTGCTCTCTCAGAGGTTTCTCCACCTCTGTGCACACTCACGTCACAGGGAGGAGAACAGCTACTGCCTCACACTGTGGGGCATCCACACTGTCACTGTCCTTCCTTCCAATGTTTAAAACACCCATGGCCCCAGCTCAGTCCCTCGTCAACAGTGGCCCCTCCAACCACAGCCAGGAGAGCTGGCTAAGAAACTGTAATATGCTCAGCTGTCTGCTGAATCCACTTTTTCCCTCCCCACAACCACTCTCAAACTCCAATTTTGGTCACCATCCTCTCTCAAAACCATTGCCACAGCCCCCTAAGTCTTCTCCCCACACCGTCTCTCTCTCCCTAACCAAACCATCATCTACCTTGTACCCAGAGTGAACCATTTAAAACTTGCCTTAAAATCACCCATGACTCCAAATAATCGATGGGATGAAACTCAAATCCCTTAGTTTGGCATACATGGCTCTCGACGACCTGACTGCAACTCTTTTCCAGCCTGGTCTTCTAGTATGCACGCTCCACGGGGCTTGCCAGGCAGCCTGAGACAGCCCCAAGGATCCCCACCTGCTGGTGTTCTGGTTCTTGTGTGATCTCCTCTTGGGAGTCGCAGAGCCTGGTGCTTTGCTTCTACCATGTCAGTGAGGCAAAACCAACAGAATATGGATTCTGAGTCATGGTTAAAAAGAGACTGTGGCTTCCATCCTGAGCACCCTTCCTCCCTCTGCCTTGCTCTGAGGGAAGCCTCTGCAGTGTTGTGAGCTGATCTATAGAGGGGTGCTTATGGCAAGGAACTCAAAGAGACCTCAGCTCAAAAGCCAGGGAGGAGCTGAGCCCTCAGCCCAGTAGCCTGTGAGAAACCGAATCCTGCCACTAGCAACATGAGTGAGCGTGTAAGTGATCTTCCCCAGCTGAGCCTTCAGATGAGATCTAGCCCCGGCTGACACCCCGACTGCAGCCTTGCGGTAGGCTCTGGAGCAGAGGCACCCAGCTAAGCTGTGCCCAAATTCCTGACCCAAAACTGAGATGGTAAACATTTTTGTTTTAACAAGTTTGGGGAACAATAGATAATACAAGACAGTCTCACCAAGTCTCAGAAAATCACTCCAAAGTTTAATGCTGCTATAAATTCTTGATCAGCATTTTCTACGGGTCTGTGGTCCACTATTGGTTTCTATGCTTTTCTCTGGCCACCGCACTCATCATCTCTCCCCAACAAAAACTACAGATGACACCAACACTCTTTGAATATCCAACCCGCTGACCCCCACCCTCAGACACCCTGGCTCGACACAGACACTCCCCTTACTCCCAGGAGATGACCTCACCAAGAGTATGAAAGCTGTCAGATGGGCAGTCCCTTAACTTCTCACTTCTACAGGGACAAAGTTATCCACTTACTTCAGCACCCAACTACTCATCCCTGCCTCCGCTGCAATGGAGGACAAGTCCTTAAAACCGATCCCAATCTCTCCTCCAGAAACGGGATCCCATCCCATCCCTCTGCATTTCCCATGACCCCTTCTTTCTTCTGTATGTTCATTCCCTCCTCTCCTCCCAACAGCATTTCAAGTCACCCAGATCCCTCCCTTCCTAACCAACGTTTCCGGGACCCCACCATCCCCTCCAGCAATTGCCGCCCTCTCTCTTCCCATTACGCCAAACTCCTGAGGTGTCCTCTGCATTTCCTCCTGTCCCGTTCACTCCAGTCTGGCTTTTACCCTAACCACTGCACCAAAATATCTCTCTTCAAAGGCCTCAGTGACCTAGAAGTTGCTAAGTCAAATAAACATTGTCCAGACCTCACCTCTTTTGAGATTCAGGGGCATTTGAAATGTTGGCTGCCCTGGGTTTCAAGACTCCCCCCATCCTCTCCTTCATAGACTCTGTTGCCAAGTCCTCTCCACTACTCAGCCCCTCATGCTGGGTTCCCTCGGGCTCAGTCCTAGGCCCTCTTCTGCTCTCCCACCCCTCACACCCACCCCTCCCTCACTCTCCTTTTGCTAGGCAATTCCATCCACATCTGAAATACTATCTCTGCATCTGTGACTCTCGAATTTACACCTCTGACCCAGAATTCTCTGAGCTCCAGATTTATATACCCAACTGCCTGTTATTCACCTGGATGACTTACAGGTACCTTAGACTCAACATGTCCAAACTTGAATTCATGTTATGTGCCCCACAATTGGTATTTCTCCAGTGTTTCATTTTTCATTGAGCTGCCCAAACCAAAAATCTGTCAGTTCTTCATTACTATTATCCATTCTGCCTCCTAAAGAGTCCCTCATTTGCTCTCCATCTCCATCATCACCACTTCTCTAGACCAAGCTACCATCTTCTACTACCTGGAGTAGAGCAATATCAGTCTTCTTCTTCTTCTCTTCTTCTTCCTCCTTCTTTTTCTTCTTCTTCTTTAAAGCAACACCCTTCTAACTCAAGGGTTCTTGGCCCTGGATGTACAGGTAAGTCACTTGCAGAACTTGAAAAATTTCCAATACCCAAGCCTCATCCCAAACCAAGTAAAACAGAATCTCTGGGAGTAGGCTCCAATCATCCTCACTGAAAGCTCCCCAGGTAATTCCAGCCTGCAGCTGAAATTGAGAACTGTTCGTCTACTGGTCTCCCCAGATCTATTATTGCTCCTCTCCATTTCCACACACAGCCAGAGGGGTCTTCACAAGGCCAATCTCATTGCATCGCTCCCCTTGCTCTTAGAATGAAGGTCAAAACCTTCCCGTCCTCCACCACCTCCCTCTGCCCGCCTGCTGCAAGCCTGGGCACTCTCTGCATTCTGGCCCATGTCAGATGTCCTGGACTCCTTGCTCCTGCTACTTTAGACCATCATACGTGCTGTTCCCCATTCCTGGAATGCTTCTCCTGACCGATCCCACCTACCCTTCGGGATTCGGCTTAGCCATCTCCTCCTCAAGCAGAACTTTTTTGATCCCCAGATCAAATGGGCTCCCCTCTCACCCCATTCATTTTCCCACAGCTCCTACTTCTTTCCCTCCATGGACTTGGCACAATTGTAAATATACAGTTATCTGTGCAATTTCTGTTTTGCCATTAGAAAGAGAGAAGGATCATGTCTACCTTGTTTTTTTCTGCATCCCTGGAACCCAACCCAATTGCCTGGTGCCTAGCAGGTGTTTAATAAAATTTTATGGAATGATAATGAACAAACATATGTTCCTTATGCCCCATAGCTTGGCACATATTTCTTTCTCTCTGGAATGCACCAACCGTCTCTACATTTTTCCTTATCAAACTCCTACTTATTCTTCAGGACCTAGTTAAAAAAGCCCGTCTTCACAATTCCTCCCCGGTTTCCTTGGGCAGAGGTCATTTCTCCCTCTCTGAAAGCTGATAGCATGTTCCTTCTTTTGGTATCTTAGTTCCTTGCTTGTGGGCCTTCTTCCTGCTGCAGCTGGAAGTGATCTTCCCTTTCTTCTGGAGTTGCTAACTTATTTGCTAGATGAATGACCAAATAAATGAGCTAATGAGGACTTCATTATTTCATGGTAACCCTAAAGTAACGAACGTGTGTACAGATTGCCCCACAGCATGTGTGCTCGCTCCTGGGTCACACACAACTCCTGTGCTGCACCTTCTCTGGCCTGAGCTTGCTGGGCTTTCCTTTGGGGCCTCTCCAGACAGGTTTGGGGCAGTTCTTCCACGTAGGCTTGAGTGGGCTTCTAGAGTGGGGAAGGCCATGGGACCCTTTGCTCCTGGGGCAGTAGGGGGTGGGAGGCAGGTGCAGTCCCAGACCCAGACACCCCTCCGCTATTATTGTCAAGCTGTTTTCCTTGGGGAGCCTAACTCCACGTTTAGGTCCCGATTTGGAACCACTGAATTGTTCAAACACCCGCAGGTCTTCGTTTCACACCAAGGGTGGCGGTAGAGACCAAGGCCAGGCTGGAGTGAGGAGGAAGGTCTGCACCAGGGCTGATGCCACAAGAGAAAGATGCTTCATGGCAGACTCCAGCTGCCCCCACATGGGAGCACCTGGCGTTTTCCACCTGATACAGGCTGATGGCTCACCTGGCTGGCAGCTGCTCCTCCTTCCCGAGTTGCAGAGCCTGAGGAGGAGCCCGCACCCTCAGAGCTCCTCCTGTACCCTGCGGGGGCAGCTGGGTGGAAGGCCCGTTGTGTGGGTTCCCGTCTGCTGACCAAGTGGAGAGAAGCAGAAGCAGGCTGGGCAGGGCAGAGGAAGCCATCTGGGGAACACAGCTGGGGGCCCCTCAGGGAGCCCCACCCCCTGCCCTCAGGCCCACTTTCTCTTCCCTTGACCAACTCCACTGCCCAATGACACAGTGGTATGGGGGTGGGGTGGGGTTGGGTGGGGAACAGCTTTTAGTAAAGGACCTCCTGCCATGTATTTGGAATAGCACCAAGATGGGGCAAGAAACCCCATCTCCAGGTTAGAGAGGTGGAACAGGGTTGGCATCGTGGGTGATAATAGTAATAGTAGCAGCTGATGTTTACTGAGCATTCCTAAGTAGCAGGCCAAGCATGTTACACAAATTGTCCTATTGGCGAACCCTGCTGTATCATGGAAACAAATTGAATTCTTGGCCACTGCCCCACTACATGTGGAGGATGCAGACGTGAAGAATAGGTGACACCCTTCTCATGGGCCACCCAGACCCACTCAGCCTCTCCATATCTGGGGCCCTTGGCTACTGGTTGTGACCTTGCTGCTTTTGTGTGACCGACTCAGTGGCAGATCAGCCCAGTTCCTAGCGAGCATGAGCTGACAAACCCCTCACTTCATCTCCTCGCTGCACACCTCCCCATCCTGCCCACGGGCTTCCCTGCTGTTTTGGGGGTATGAGACACCATTGCTGGGCCTTGTATGCACAACCTCAAAGGGTGAGGTTGGCAGGATTTTCACAGTGGACATATTCTGCCCCACTCATCTCCCTGGACAGACTGTCCTGAGATCAAACGTTCATACAGCTTTCCCGGAGATGGCCCCACAATTTCAAGCAATGGGCTTTTTCAACGTAAGTGATGGCAGGCTCAGCCCAGAAGCACACCTTGCATTGGCTCTCCTGGCTTCCTGTCTCACTCCCTCTTCCTTTGCTCTTGCTTTCCAAGCATTTCACACCTTAATAAAGCAGTAGCTATTAACTTGTGCCTCAGGGAACCCAGGCTAAGGCAGGCCTAGTGGGAAAACAGATATGGAAACAGATATGAATGCATTTCACTTATGTGAAGGAAAAAAATAAAGATTGGTGGAGAACTCCAGGCTGAAGAGCATGGGTTTTGTTCTAGGATAAGAAGGAACTGTGATCTGTAGGAAGATAACACTCGCAGCTGGGGGGAGGGTAGAAGTGAGAAAATGGAAGCTCAAGACAGGGTCTGTTTGGTGGCTGTGGCTCTAGTCTGGGTGGAGCTGGGGCTTTCAGGCAACTTTGGGGTACTTGTCTGGTGGCCTGTCAGGTAATTGCTCTTTTCTGGAAGAAACAGCACTATGGAGCCTCTCTGTCTTTGACTTACACATCCCTGCCCACTGGTTACATCCCTGATGCTCTTGGGTCCCACCATTACTCACTTACATGGAGATTTCCAGGCTTTGTCTGGTTCAGGGGGGTTTAGGAAAGCTTCTGTGATGTAGGACCTTTTAAAGGCATTTAAAAATACATTTATTAGTTCTTTTATACTTACCATATGTTTGCTACTTAGAATCTCTTCATTCCTTTGTGTAGAACAAGATTCCTATTTGATTTTATTTTCATTCTGTCCAAAAGTCCTCCTTTAACTTTTCTGTGGATTGGTGATCAATTCTTTCAGCTTTTTTTTTTTTTTTGAGACAGAGTCTCACTCTGTTGCCCAGGCTAGAGTGCCATGGCATCAGCCTAGCTCACAGCAACCTCAAACTCCTGAGCTCAAGCAATCCTTCTGCCTCAGCCTCCCAAGTAGCTGGGACTACAGGCATGCGCCACCATGTCCAGCTAATGTTTTACATATATTTTTAGTTGGCCAATTAATTTCTTTCTATTTATAGTAGAGACAGGGTCTCACTCTTGCTCAGGCTGGTCTTGAACTCCTGACCTTGAGCTATCCACCCACCTCGGCCTCCCAGAGTGCTAGGATTACAGGCGTGAGCCACCGCACCCGGCCCAGCTTTTGTATGTATAAAATAATCTTTATTTCACCTTCATTTTTGCAAGATACTTTTGCTAGCTATAGAATCCTAGGTTCATGGTGTTTCCTTTCAGTTCCTTAAAGAAGTTAGTCAACTGTCTTTCAGAATGCATTGTTTCCATCAATAAGTCTGCTGTCATTCTCTTTGTTCTTCATGCCTTTTTTCTGGATGCCTTTAAGATTTTTCTTCTTATCTCTGTTTTCAAGCAATTTGCTTATGTACATTGGTGTAGTTTTATTCATGTTTTTTTATGCTTGGGGTCCACTGAGCTTCCTGGATGCTTTTATCAATTAGGAAAACTTTTCAGTTGTTATTTCTCCCTTCTATCTCTATTCTCTTTGGGGGACTGCAATTATTTATATATTAGGTTGCTTGGAGTTGTCCTATAGCTCACTGGTGCTCTGTTTACTTTTTTCCTTCAGTCTGCAGTGTCCAATCTATTTTTATTCCCATCTAATGTGTTTTCTCACTTCAGACATTGAAGGTTCTTGTTTTTTGTAAATCTCTAGTAGTTTGATTTGGGTCCTTTTAATTTTTAATATCTATCATGTTTCTCCTCAATATGCTCATGCTTTCCCTTATTTTCTTGAACATATGGATATATTTATATCATTTTAAATGCTCTTGACTATTATTTCTATCATCTGTGTCATTTCTGTATCTATTTCTATTGATTGATTTTTCTCCTCATTTTATAAAATTTATTTTCTTGATTCTTTGATGCCTGCTAATTTTTAATTGGATGCCAGAAAATTGTTAAATGCTGATTTTTTTTAATTAAATACTTTTGAGTTTTATTCTGGGACTCAATTAAGCTACTTGGAAACAGTTTGATCTTTCAAGATTTGTTTCAAACTTTTTAAAGAGGTCAAAGCAACATTTAATCTAGGGTAATTTTCCCATTACCGATTTAGGCAATGAGGTACCATTGACGATTTTTAAGCAAGAGAGAGACAGGATAGAATTTGCATTTAAGGAAACCACTCTGGTCACATGGTAAAGATAGAGGGAAGAGAAGGGCAGGGCAGAGAGAGACCCAACACAGAGCTCACTGTTTATCCAGCCCAAGTAGTGACAAAGAGTGGAGCTTGGGCAGCAGCCATAGAAGGGGTCTAAAACCTCAGGGCTGGAATCAGTGGTGCTGGTGTGGACATGCTAAGAGGGAGAAGTATAAGTTGGAAATGAGCTGAGGTTTCCCACTTGGGTTTCTGCTGGGTTCAGAGGACATGAGATCTCACTTGAAGCCATTAGTCAGGTTGCTGAAGGCCTGGAGTGTCTGATCACCCCTTTGTGAGGCTCTCTGTCAGTACCGGGGGCAGATGGCAGGAAGAGACAGAGTGAGGACTGTACATCCCAGCACTTCCCCTTTGGGCATCTGCTACCTCAAAGGGATGTCAGTGTCCAATTCAGGGTCCTGAGCACCCATGATTTCTCCTGCCTGTGACATCCCAGACTTTGTTCTGTTTAAGGAAAAGAATTTCTCTGTGTAAGTGTACTATCGGGTGCCCTATTGGGCTTGGCAGATTAGACTCTTTGATATCACTGTGTTTTTATAGTATGACGTGATGCCTTGAAATTACATTCATATCTCCAGTGATGCAATTATATTAGTCTAGGATCAAGGCTTTCTCTCTCTAATGAAAAAATGTTGATGAAGAATTTCATTCACAAAACGTTGGAATGGCCTCTCCAGTTCTCACTGAGCTATCCAGAGAAATTTCCTCTAGGCCCAGAGTCTATGCTTAGTCTCAATCTGTGACTCATCCTCCATCTCATTTTCAGAAGAAAATGTTCCTCAATAAGCGGCATACCATATAATTTCCCCCTTTCTTTGATGCAGCAACATGTTTCCTGGCAGGAGATCCAAGAACATTAATTAAGTGTACAGTTGGAACCATGACTTTTGAAGTAAAAAATGCACTTTGTCCACACCAGGGTGAACAAAGAGTTAAGTTTAAAAACCAAAACACAAAAAGGAAAGTTCAGCAAGTGAGACTCATTTACTTCCTCTCTCTCTCCTACCTTCCTCGGCTGTGAATTTGACCAAGAGTAAACTAAGTGTCTCCAATTAGCTTGTTCAAGTAAAAGAGCGCCTCCCACCCTGCCAGGGGCCTGGGAAAGCCACAAACTTGGGCAGCGGCTATTGTTTCCCTTGGGATAAAAAATGTTCAAACTTGACAGCCGAAGAAAAAGGAAATTATGGACATAATATCACAGTTCATACACTTTGCAAGTTGTTGGGGCATTCTCTCATTTCCTCTATTTTCTGTGTGTGTTTCACACATACATGCACACCAAAATAAGTCAGCCTAAATATATTGGCAAAGCCACACTCAGGGTTTGTTGTGGTTCTTAAAGCCATTAAAAAACAAACAAAAAACAAAAACATTAACTGAAGGGAACAGAGATCTGCCTCAGTACTAATGTCCTTCTATTATAAGGGGGAAAAATCTTAAGCAAAGGGTTAAATTATTTGCAGAATTAATGGCATATAAACTATCTGAAAAGTTGCAGGCCCCTCGGTCTGCCTTCCAAAGCTAGGAAAACACTAAGTATGGTCTCTGTCTCCTGGCACTAAATAGGCAGCTCTTAAATGATCCTAAATACCAAAACATGCCCAGGCTGTATTTCTTAAGCGCTGAAGCTGAAATTTCCAACATAACAAACCTCAAAACATTTGGTTTCCAGCAGTGCCTGAATATGTTCAAGCCTGATTTTGCACAAGTCTGGGTAAAAGAACAGAGGAATCTAGGAGGAACAACAAGTGGGGTGTCGTGGGAGGGGAGTGAAGGGGGCAACTGGGGAGGATAGGAGAGGGATCAAGCAAAACAAAATTCAAACGATGGGCTAAAAACATAGGCACAGTCTCTTACAAGGGTAGGAAGAGACACTCTCTTATTAAAAGATACTTTTCAGAAAAAGATAAAATCATGATTCACATACACATATAAAATGTTCCCATTAAAGAATTGATTTACTCTTTAGGAACCAGGCAGATGTTCAAAGGAAAAGTCAAAAAATACACATTTATATTGAATAAAGGAATGTTGAGATGCATTTTGCAAACAGTGATAAAACTGGTTTTTTCCAAAGTGGGAGTGAGTCAACTAAATCCCTATCAGACAGGACAGAATTTACATGTCTATCAGTTACTTACAATTCATAGAGCATCGCAAAATAGCTCAAACACAATGAACTGTAGAATCTGATAACCCTGAAGGCTGTGCTGTAAGGGATGTGTAGTTTTCCACTGAAACACAACATTTTTCTACAGTATTTTTATAAAATGTTGTCGACAGGAAGTTGGGTGTCTTTGGGGAAGACCACCCCTTTCCAGAGAGGACGATGTCATGGAGAGGTTAAAACCATGGACGTGCAGGGTAAGGGGTGTTGGTAGGGACTTCTGAGGCAAGAGTTGGGTTAGAAAACAGCAGACACAGCCTAGTAATTGTATTATTTATTAAAGTCGGTCACTTCACACATACTCTCTAGCACAAATGTAGAATCAGAATATGAAAGTTAGGAGAGACCTTGATTGATCTTGTAGTCTAAGCTCTACATCTCACAGATGAGGAACCTGAGACCCTGAGCTGGGACCCCATTACAAGACTCTCAAGGTCACTCAGCTGTTCTTTGTGATCCTAGTGGCCGTCACTACGGGGGCTGCAGAAGATCCAAGACCCACCCTGTATGCAAATTTGATGTACCGAATCTATGGGGATGGGTCTAGAATGTTCATGAATAGGCGACCCTGCCTCTACATTATACTCAGCAGTACACAAAATGCATATCTCAATCTAGTTAGGATTGAAATGTGGCTACCTTCGTAGAAATTTTAAAAGGGTTTTTTCGGAGGAAACATTTTAATAGCCCACATCATTTAAATTAAGAGAAAAAAGAAGGCTAAGAAATTTGAACAATGCATTCCTTTGGCCTGGATGAATTACCCTGTAACAAGTGGAAGCCTTCCAAATCATTCCATTGTTCCTTGTGAAGTTAACTGTTGCAGCACCTAAGAACGGAAAGGCTAACCCAAGTCTTCAGCTGTGTGACTATGAGAAGCAGGAACACGGCTGAATTCCTCCATTTCTCATGTTCTTTCTCTTTCTGCCCCCATCTCTCACCCTATCCCCTTCCCACAACACACACAGCACTGGGGGCCTTGCAGGAGGAGGGGTGGGGGAAGTACACCTTTCTCTCAGCCAACCAGCAAGGGAGGTCAGCACGCCTGGATGGAAATCAGACTGCCGGCTCTTTTTAGGACCCCATCTGTCCCAAATCACTTCTGCTTTCCCACTTTTTGTAATCACCTAAGGATGGTGATTGAAACTTGCTGGAGAAATTAAGTCAAAGAATAGGTAAAATTGGCAAGGAGTGAGACCTAAAAATGAACTGCAGCTGTGTGGTCAAGAAGACAGACTCCCAGCTGATCTAATGCATCTGTCTCCACGTCTCTGAGTGAGGTCACTCCAGCATGGCATTTAAGATAAGAGTCAATCTACAGACCACAAGCAGCTCTCCTCTGACAGAGGCAGGTCAGCGCCACGACCAACGAGGAACCATCCAGGGATAGTGGGTATTCCTGGGGTAAGAGGGACAAGGATGGCAAGGTACTGCTCAAGGGGTCTCCTTCTCAGGGGACACTCTGTGTGTCCCCCACTACAAGGCCACTATCTGCTTTAGGAATGAACATTGCTTTAAAATGTGCATCTTGGTATCATGTATCCACCATTACAATATCATACAGAATGCGTTTGTCAAAACCTATAGAATACACAGCACAATGAATGAGCCCTGATGTTAATATGGACTTTGGTTAATAATAATGTATCCATATTGGTTCATCAATTGTAACCAACACTAACGCACCATACTAATTAATACAAGACGTTGATCATAAGGGACACTACAGGGGAGGAGGTATATGGGAGCTATTTGTACTTTCTTTTCAATTTCCTGTAAGCCTAAAACTACTCTAGAAAAATAAAGTCTATTAATCAAAATAGAAAAGTGCATCCTGGGTCCTCTCAGAGCCTCTGGCTCGGGTGCTTAGTGGCTGCTACCAACAAGTGAGACAGTGCGGACAGGAAAAAGACCAAACTTTGAGGGAAAAGAAACTATTAAAAGGAGGTTTGGACATGGTGAACTCAGGCAGTGTAAGGGACACATGGGGACAAAAGAGTCTGGAATTCAGGCTGCAAATACATCAATTTACAAACCCACTGAATACCAAATACGGGTTAGAGTTTTCTCTCCGGCAGCTGTGAGGAGTTGGGATGGCCACGCACACAGCCTCGCCCTTGTTCGCAAGCATTCAGAGCAGGGCAGCTGACTGCAATTAGGGCTGGGGCGACACAGACCCCCCACGTACCACGGAGGGGCCAGCTGCCGAGAGCCTGCCTCCTGTGGAACACTGTGGCCCGTGTGGCTGAGTGGGCTGCTCCGACTCATCCTCCAAGGGTCTGAGTGTTTGCAGCAGCTGGAGTTTCTGTCCATATTAGGCCAGGAGTAGGGGTGTCCTCTAGGACTCTGTTAGCCATCAGCGGGTGACTCGTTTGCACCTGCCACATCATTTGCTGATGACTTCAATCAGCTAAGGAAGCCAAGAGAAGAGAGGGAATGTGTGGGCAAAGCGTTGAGTCACCCGCATATCTGCCCTCTGAACACACAGAAGTGCCCACTCTGTGCATCCTGGCTCACTCCTGCACCAGGTTCCCAGGCAAGCATCATCCACAGCCTTCTCCAGGCCCTGGGCCCTGCCCACTGTCTGCAACCCATGTCTTCGTCCTGCCTTAGGGACCCATTGTCCACTCTCGGGCTTGAAGTTTAAAGAAAGGGGAAGAGAAGGAACAGTAAGACCTGATTTGTGCTGGCCCTAAGCATGGAGCTGGAATGCCTAGGTTTAGATGCTAGCTCAGGTTCTTTGCATGGGATGCCTCATCTTTCTGAGCTTACATTTCCTCATCTGTAAAATGGAGACAGTCATATGAACCTCTGATGGTCTTTTGACAACTAAGATAATGTATTTTAAAAAGGGCCTGGCACATATTACAAGCTAACATTTTTGAGATTTACATTTTATTAGATATTCTTCTAAGACTTTTACATATTTATTAGCTCATTCAATCTTTATAGCACCCTACAACAACTCTAGGGTACAATTACCTTCATTTTATAGGTGAAGAACTAAGATACAATGAAGTTAAGCAAATTTTTCAAGGTCCCAGAACTAGAAAGTGGTAGAACCAGAATTTTCCACTGCTTGTAAGTGTGTGATTCAAGAACCCACACTATTGGGATTGACATCAGGGGTTCTCCAGGTGTGGTCCCCAGGCCAGCAACAGCATCTGGAAACTTATTAGAGATGATGTCAGGACCCGCCTCAGAGCTGCAGACTCAGGAATTCCGGGGGTGGGTGGCAGCTAATCGGTTTGAGGAGCCCCCAGTTGACTGACAGGCTCAGTTGAGTTTGAGAACCACTGGCCTACACCACTCCTTCTCCTCCTTAGCAGGTGACAACAGAACCAATGAGATTCCTTTTCCTCCCCTCTCCCACTATGCGTTAGGCACTTTGTGTGTTATTGTCATTTAAGTCTCACAAGAACCTTTCACATTTGGTTTCCTCATCCCCATTCTACAGACAGGAAACCCAGACCCGGGGAGGGAAGTGAGGGCCCTTGCACAAGCCATACGGCTAGTAACGTCGGACCCCAAAGTCACGCTTGCTCCCCGCTGTCCCTAACACATAGCCTTCCTCTCGGCTGGCTGCGTCCTATTGTCCCAGCTCCCTGACCCCCTCCCTCACTCCAGGTCCCAGCAGGGCCTCTAGACCTCTGCAGGCTGGGACAGCAGTCCTGGCTCCTGGCCCCAGAACACTGGCTCAGGGCTCGGACCCAAGGCAGGTTTGTTGGAGGTGCTCTGTGATGCTCTGCTTTAGGGCAGACGTGTTCCCTGAACTCCCATGACCAAGCCCTCACCCCACACCCAGCTCCTGACCCGGGGACCATATGATGATTTCTCTGGCCCCTTAGTGCTTTGAGCTGGCTTTTTGGGGTCAGTCCAGACTGTGAAGAACTGCTCCAGAACCCCAGACCCCAGCAGGGTCCCCATGTTCCCTTCCAGATGTCACTTCCCCTGACAGTCTTAAGCTTCTGGTCACCAGGCTCCATCACTCTTCACAGTCAACACTTACTGCCACTTTCTCTACTCCCTGACATTCACTCTCACCTGTTCTCTCACCCCCTTAGGAGAGCAGGTGCCTGAGACACTGCCCCTGAGACCGTCTTCACCCCAAACCCCTCTCCCTCTTCTAGAAAGGAGCCCTTTGCCCAAGAGGCAAGGTGCGTTTCCTCTGGGCCTCAGAAGACGCTGCTGTGTCATGAGCTCAGCCAGAGGCTTCACAGACTGGGGAAACCGGAGCACCCCCCGCTGCCTTGCCTCTGGGAGCCCCCAGCCCACCCTGCAGGGCCTGGCAGAGTCTTTGCACCCAGGCCCTGCCCTTTTGCCCGCCACGCCCCTGGCCTCGGGCCTCCCTTCTTCAGTTGGACTTCCCCACTGAAGCTCCCTTCCATGACCCTGACCTGATGACTCAGTCAAATGTGGGTTTGCGTGCAGGAAGGTCAGGGCCTCCAAAACGTGTGCTGAAGAGCTGTCAGGTGGCCCGAAGGCCAACTCAGAATATTTATCAGGAACATCTTGCAACTTTTAGCAGATATTTGGGTCATTTCGTATCACATGGTGAGAGTGTAGGAGGGAGACTTACATTTCACCCCTCTTGTGTTCCTGGAAACCGAGGCAGGGAAGGAACGAGCTCTCTGCCCGTAGCCACGCAAGTCGGAGCCCAGACTGGGTGACACCTTGCCCCTTTGGACGCCCTGTCTCCGCTCCGTCTTGTAGTCTAGGAGCTGGAGCCCCGGGTGAGGCCAGGAACCTTCTTGGGGGCAGGGGGAAGCTTGGTTGTCTGCCCATGAATCCCAGGCCCGTGGCTCACGCAGCCTGGAGGCAGGGTGGGGTAGGGAACGATGGCGCAGGCTCCGGAGTCCACCTCAAAGATTTGAGGTAGAAGCCAGTTCAGTCCTTTCCTAGGACTCCATCATGGCACTTGGCTATAGGGAAGAAGCACCTGTTTTATAAGACGGTTGTGAGGATTTAGAGTTTCCTGTGTACCGTGACTAGGGCCTAAATTATTGTTGTCTACACACTCTCCTCTCTCGTGTGTTCACTCCCCCTTGCCCATACATTACCCCTCTTTACTCCACATTTAGGTTGATTCTAATCACTAGAGAAAGAAGAGAACTCACAATAGAATTGACCTGAAACCCAGCAGGAGAACTTGAGCCATGTGAAGAGGGTCCCTTGTCTGTTGGAAAGATTAGGCCAAATGCTGCCCCTACAGTGGGTGGCCCGGGCAGTCTGGATACCGGATCCCTGTTGCCAGGCTCCCTGCTGCTTGGAGCAGCATTCAGGGGGCCCCAGGACTGGCCTCAGCACAGCCCACAGCCTAGTCCTGGGGTGGCTTTTCCCAGGGCAGGGAGGTCGAGTTGGAAAGTTTACAAGCTCACAGGCAGGTACACTCAGTACTCAGAAGAATTACCTGCTGCAATGGGAGTGCTCTGAGGTCAAGGGTTTTCCTTGTGCCTGTACCTAGAACGGTGCCTGTAGTGAGAGAGCCTATAAATTGTTCTTAAATTAATAAACAAATAATCTATTTCCTCTTCAAAGTGCCCAGTGCATTCACTAATGGGTAGTTAGGAGACTCAGATAAGTTAATGATTCAAAAGTATTTTGTCAGCTTTTTGTGTTTTTAACTTACATAAAGTAGAAGTCACTTTTTTGGATGTACAGTCCTCTGAGTTTTAACACACGCACAGATTCTTGTAACCACCGCCACTAACAAGATAAAGAACAGTCCCAACACCACGAAGAATTTCCTCCTGCCGCTCCTTTGCATGCAGACCCTCCCTTCACCCCAAACCCCTGGCAACCACTGATCTATTTTTGGTCCCTGTAATTTTGCCTTTTCCAGAATGCCATAGAAATGGAATTATGTAGTATATAACCTTTTGAGACTAGCTTCTTTAACTTAGCATCATGCGTCTGAGATTCATTCAAGTTGTATCAGTAGTGTGTTCCTCTTTGTTGCACGGTAGTGTCCCATCATGTGGATCTCACGGTCTGTTTATCCACTCATCCAGTGGGGAACAGTTGGGTTGTTTCTGTATTTCGGGGATTATGAATAATGCTGCTATACATGTTGGGGTACAGTGTTCTGTGCAAACATAAGTTTTCACTTCTCTAGTATAAATACCTAGAAGTGGGACTGCTGTGTCACATGGTAAATATATTTAACTTTATAAAAAACAGCCAAGCTGTCTTCCAGAATGGCTGTAGCATTTTGCATTCCCACCACCAACGTGTGAGAGTTCCTGTTGCTTCACATCCTTCCCAGCATTTGGTATCGTCAGTATTTCTAGCCACCCTGGTAGGTATGTGATGGCATCTGATTCTGGTTTTAATCTGCGTGTCCTTAACAACTAATAATGTCCAGCGTTGTTTCATGTACTTGTTTGGTTTGTCATCTTTCTTATTTGGTGAAGCATATTTTCAAATCCTGTCTAGCTAAAAAATTTGGTTGTTTCTGTTCTTGAGTTTTAAGAGTTCTTTTTATATTCTGGATATATGTCTATTGTTTGATGTGTGATCTGCAAATATTTTCCCCCAATCTGTGGCTTTTCTTCCCATTCTATATAAGGTGTCTTTCACAAGAGTGAAAGTGTTTAATTTTGATGAAATCCAACTTGTTGATTGTTTCCTTTTATGGATCATCTTTTGGTTGTCAGACCTAAGAACTCTTTGCCTAACCCAAGATTACAAAGATTTTCTCCTATGTTTTCTTCTAAGAGTTTTATAGTTAAACATTTTACATTTAGGTCTATGATCTAGTTTTAGTTCACTTTTGTATAAGATGTGAGGAGTAGGTCAAGGTTTATTGTTTTTGTATAGGATGTCTAGTTGTTCCAACACCATTTATTGAAGAGACTGTCCTTTCTCCATTGAATTTCCTTTGTATCGTTGTCGAAAGTCAATTGATCATATCTGTCTGTGTCTATTTCTGGACTCTTTCTTCTGTCCTTCCTTTCGTCAATACAGTCTTACAGCATCGGATAATATAAGTCTCCAACTTTGTTCTTCTTTTTCAAAATTGTTTTGGCTTTATTCTCCCATATAAGTGTTAGAATCCACTTATCTATATGTATTAATGCAAAGAATCCTGCTGTAATTTTGACTGGGATTGTGTTAAGTCTACAGATGAATTCATGGAGAACTGGTATCTTAACTGCGGTGAGTATTCTCCTCCATAAACATGCTCCAGTGAAGAGGCTGATGACACCAAAGCCTGGCCTGGGTAGGGAACATTCTCCTGGCCCTGGCCCCACTCTGCTGACAGCAGCTGAGTGATTCTGGGAAAGTCATTTCCCCTTTCTGGCCTCTGATTTCCTCAGCTGTAAAATGGAAAGATTGGATAGTTAAACAGAAAGATCACCTTTCAGGTCAGAATGTCTGTGATTCCCAGTGTAACCTTGAAATGACCTGCTAGGAACATGAGCGATGTTACTGGGTCTCCCATCAGAGCCTGCTGAGATGGCTGGACAGAGACATGGTACCCAAAAGCCAGCTCCAAGGCAAACAGCTCGATGTGGGAGCCCTGCTGAGTTAAGAGCCACAGGCTTCCACCAGCTGAGTGCCCTTCTCTCATGCCTGGGTACCACAGGCCAGCTGATGAGTCTCCGAATGACAGCTCAAGATAATGGCCAGTCTGTGGCAGAAGCAGCAGGCAGTGGCTTCTCTTACCTCCAGCCCAGGGAGCAGCGTGAAGACTGGGCCTTTCTGGGAATGCAGCAGAGAAGGGGCTCCCTCCTCCATCCCACCCCATTTCTTCATGTCCAGGCAAAAGGGAGAAAAGCCAGGTGACACAGCTGCCACTATTTATGGTGTTCAAACATTGGAGGCAACCCCAGTGCCCAGCAATCAGGAAATGCTTAAACAAAGCATGGTACGTCGGGACCCTGGAATCCAGTGTAGCTATTAACAATGACAAGTATGTGGATTATGCACTGAAGTGTGTAATGAATAAAATAATGTCAAACAAAAAATTTTGAGAATCAAATAGCACTTGCATCTCATTACAGGAACACTAACATGTTTAGAAATTACATTGACAAGATGTGGAAAGAAATCAGTAGCAATGCAAACACAGTCTGTGATTAATAATACGAGCGTAATTGAGCCACGGCTCAATGGAGTTTCTGTGTTAAGAGCTTTTAGGATATAGAGGTGCATGCGGCTGGAGGCTTGCCCCGGGAGGACCCCTGAGTGTAGTTGGGGCCACCTCACCAAACTGGGAATCAAATTCTGACTAAAGGCTGCTTCTTCAACTACTCTGCCTCAAGATTCCAGGTTGGAGTATCAAAGGTCTGGCATGGAAGAACATTTACAAAACAGCGCTCCCAGGTTTCTCGTAGACATGGGAGGCTATTGTAAGGGCACATGATAAAACAAAGCTGGGGGCCACCTGGAACCCCACAGCTGCTCCAGTTTAATGCCCTTGAGCCTCCAAGTCTCCTGGGGCCAGGTGATAGGCCATAGCACCAGGGACTCGCAGGCCAAGCATCCCCCAGGGGTGCCTTCTGAAGTTTCCCACCCTCCAGCTCTTTGCCCCCTGGAGCTCCTGGTGCTCCACCTTGGAAAGCCAGGCAGAGGGAGTGGTGACTCACTGGGTCTGCTGTCAGGAGGGCACCAACAAGCCAGGGGCACCTCCTTGCTGAGCAAGGCTGGCTGGACTCAGCACGCTGGACCCTGACCCAGGCTCCCCTTGCCTGCTGGTGGTCCTGGGCAGGCCCCTTAATACCCTGGCCCTCTGTTTGCACGTGTGTTCAGGGAGGGCTGCAGTGAGCTTTACAGAGCATGCTCATGTTCACTGCTATCACAGCTCGTTAGCTGTCTACTGATGAGGAAACCAAAGTTCAGGGAGCCTCCCTGGCTAATCCCAGGCCTCTGTTGGGCACACAGTGGTCAGTTGGTAAGTGGGTTTCTCCAGAGCCCAGTGTTCACCGTCGGAAATGACCCTCCAGCCTGGCCTTTGGGACCACAGAAGGGGGTGAAGCTAAGTCCTTAAGCAGAACTGATGACCATGCTGGGCCCGAGAACACCCTGTCTTACACAGGCCAGCCTCTCCTGATTCAGAGAGCTCAGGGGCTCCTGGGGTGGGAGGCTGGGGAGCCAGGCTCGCTGTGTCATAATTGCATCACCCCCTTGTTGACAGTTAATGAGTTAATTACCGTGGGAGAGGCAGAACCAGAGCAGAAATGCCAACTCTAGGCTGCAAACAGCACTTAAGCTGTGAGTAACTCTCATTAGCTGTGATAACAGGCCTCCTCTGCCTCACGGGGTGGGGCAGCTGGGCTCCGGGAGGCCCTGGGTTCCGAGGGCAGTGGCACCCTGGCCAGTTTCCGGGGTGGGGAGCAGGAGAACAGGCCTGAGCGCCCCCTGGGCACAAGCCCCCAACCCCATGACAGTTGGGGAAGGGGTTTGGGTGGCACCTAGCTAGGTTAGGTGATTTTTTTTTTTTTTTTTTTGAGAGAGAGTCTTACTCTGTTGCCCGGGCTAGAGTGAGTGCCGTGGCGTCAGCCTAGCTTATAGCAACCTCAAACTCCTGGGCTCAAATGATCCTTCTGCCTCAGCCTCCCAAGTAGCTGGGACTATAGGCATGCGCCACCATGCCCGGCTAATTTTTTGTATATACATTTTATTTTAGTTGACCAATTAATTTCTTTCTATTTATAGTAGAGACGGAGTCTCGCTCTTGCTCAGGCTGGTTTCGAACTCCTGACCTTGAGCAATCCGCCCGCCTCGGCCTCCCAGAATGCTAGGATTACAGGCGTGAGCCACCGCGCCCGGCTTAGGTTAGGTGATTTTAGCTGCCTGTCCTTCCCCAGCCTAGGTTGGAGGAAGGTCCTGCCTGCCTCCTGCTCGTCTGTGGAAAGAGGTGCTGACCTGGCTTCTCCTGGCTCTGGGTACTTCCTGGCTGACCTGGAATCTTTAGAGGCAAACTGTTCCATCTTCAAACTTCTCCGTGTGACTGGCAGAGCAGCTGGCAGTGGCAGAGGATCTGTAAGGCTGCGCATGACCGTACTTACTTCTTTTGGCTTTTAAAGAATGGTTATCTTCAAGGGAGAAGTGATCACATGAATGTTTTGAGACTGTCCCTCTGCACCCATGTGGCAGAGGAGCCGGAGTCCTCTCCCCATCCCCTCCCTGTCACTGCCTCTGCCACTGCCTCCCTTTCAGCTGCCCTAGGGAGAGGTGGCCATGCACGTTATCATCCACCCAGCAGCTCTGAACAGTGTGAGGAGATGGTGCTATTCATCATTACGCTCAGGCAACAGGCCTAAACCATGACCATTCCTGGTGAGCTGGACATGGGGTCATCTGCCCTAAGGAGGAAGCTCAAGCGGTTTACCACGGTGCAGGGGATTCTTCGGGGCTGGCTGCACCGCAGCTCACCCCTGGACACACCGGCCCCGCCCTCCACTCTGCAGGCCCCAGGCTTCTTCCAGCTCCTGCCCACGCTCTCGCCTCGGCACCTCTGCACAGGCTGTTTTCCTTGTCCTGCGCCCACCCCACCCCTCGCAGCTGACTCCAGCTCACCCTCCCCTACCAGCCTGAACAGCACATCTTCCCTGGAGCACTTCCCAAGTCTGGGCAAGATGCTTCTCTTGGTGTGTCCGTGTCCCCCTGACCACCCTGTATCATGGCACTTGTTCTCTTGCTGGCCCAGGGTCTCGGGTCTCCACAGGACAGTAGCTCTGAGGACACAGAGGACATGTCTGTCTTGACCACTTTGTCTTCCCAGAGCCTACTGCTGAGCAGATGCTGCTGAACAAACAGCTTTTCACAACTTGTGCCCAAGAATATTCATTCTTACCGAGGTGGGGTATTTTTATTCAACAGGGGACCACCTCAACTGGCATAAGCTAAAGTGATAACAGTCTCATTATAGATTTCAAATGTCAGTAACCAGTTTGGAAATCACCCTCATGTAAGTAATGGCAAATTCCACTTAAAATTGACGCTGGTCTGGTTGAAGGTCATTGTGGGAAAGTTGCCCCAATATTTTGACATGGATACAGTTGCATGTACTCTCTTGTCACTGTGACAATGAACCCTTTAGTCTCTGGGAATCCAAAGGGAGCTAGCCTCACACTTGGGAAAATTTAGTTTTAAAATCCTGACCTTTTGTCTCGAGAATAATAACTACATGTTGGTGCTATTTATGGCTAGCCAACTGCTTTCATGTATATTAACATATTTGTCCTCACAACAACCCAGTGCAGGGGGGAAACAAGGCAAACACTTTTGCAGATGAAAAGCCCGAAGCCCAGAAAGGTTACGGGATTCTCTTGCCTCACAACCAGCACACGGAGAAGTCTGCAAGCACATCTAGGTGGCCCCACTCTAGACCCAGAGCACCAGAGCGCTCTCCACCAGGCACCCTGTCAGCACAGATGATGCAAACAGTGGCCATTGTTCTCAGCAGCAAAGGGGGGCCTGCTAGATATGCACCAGGGCTTTTAGATAAAATATCGCTGATTGATTACTGTGATGATTAATTTTACATGCCAACCTGACTGGGCTAAGGGATCCCCAGAGAGCTGGCAAAACATTATTTCTGTGTGTGTCTCTGAGGGTGTTTCCAGAAGAGATTAATATTTGAATCAGTAGACTGAGTAAAGTAGATCACCCTCACCAGTGTGGACAGGCATCATCCAATCCACTGAGGGCCTGGATAGAACCAAAAGATGGAGCAAGGGTGAATTTTCTCTCTCTCTCCTTGGGCTGGGACATCCCTCTTCTCCTGCCCTTGGACCTCAGAGCTCCTTGTTCTCAGGCCTTTGGACTCAGACTGAATCATACCACCAGTTCTCCAGCTTGCAGATGGCAGGTGGTGGGACTTCTCAGCCTTCGTAACTACGTGAGCCAAATCCCACAGAAATCTTTTATATACATGTATGTACATAAACACACATATATGTATATGTTAGTTCTGTTTTTCTAGAGAATCCTAGCTAATACAATCACCATGTTCTATTTTCTCCACTATTAATAGATTATAACCCCTTAAGGACAGGGAGCTTGTTCTTTTCATATTTACTTATTTTTATACCCTTATCACATTTTCACATTCTGCTACAATGAAACTCTACGAGGGCAAGGACTTGTCCCTTGTTGACAGCCACAGTCTCTGCCCATGGTAAGTGCATTATAAATATTTATTGAAGGAAGTTATTTTTATGCGGCCAGGGGAGGGTCCTGTAGAGCTTCATATTTGCTCTACTTAGCAGATGCTCAGTAAATGCTTAAGAGTCACACAAAGGTCAGCACTGGCTCCTTCTCCTAGAGGGTGATTCTGCAAGGCAGATGTTCTGGGAAGATGGTTGTCCACTGAGGCTGATGAGGGAGCCTGGATATTCGGGAGACAGCTGTAGCCTCACCTCTGCACTCCTTCCTGTGAGAGAAATGGCATTTATAAGAACAGATCTAAAGCAATGGCAGGAACACAGCAAGCCGAGCAAAGGGCTCAGGCTTGGAAACATTTATGATGCCACACCACCTTCCAGAGCAGAACAATTCATTTCACGCCAAGATTCCCGCTCAAGGTCCTCTCGTTATGGCAGGGCTGGCAGGTGTTGCTGGCTGGGGAGCGAGCCAAGACTGTGAATCAGGCATGAGGGCTTGTGTGCTGGCTTGGTGTCTGAAGGCATGAGCTTCTTATTTGGGCCAGGGTCGTTGTTAGCTAAATTACCTGAGATTTGTCACTTCCCCCCTGCATGTCTCTGTATCCTAGGGTTACATCAGGAGAAGGTACTTAGCTAGTGGCATTAGCACAGGCACTAGTGTCCTAGCAATGGCTGATCTGGGGCAGGAAGGGAGAAAAAAGAACCACCTGAGCCACAAACACACCTGGAACACACTTCTACAGAGACAGTGCCCACAGCACCCATTTCTGGGTCGCTACTCTTAAATAATAAACCCTGGGCCTAGGACAAAGGACAAGTATGGGTCTGGTGGCAGCCAGCAAGCCTCCCCACTGTGGGCTGTGATCATCTGTTGGCAGGGAAGGAAGTTTTGGCCCCATCTCAGGGAAGCGGCCAACTCACTCAAGCAGATCTGAGCCTGGGCCAGGTGCTAGGAATCCTAAATGTCCCTGCTTCCACAGGTGACTCAAGTCATTTGGACCATAGATGTGGGTAAAGTAGACCTTGGAAACCATTCAAGGTCAGGAGTTCATGGGCTATGACCCAGGGTGGAACTAAGGTGTACCTAGTGAGGGACCTGCTAGGAAGCAGTGCTGCGGCCAGGACAGGAAAGCAGCCAGCCAGGACTGAGGACAGGGGAGGAGGCAAAAGGTGGGCTTTCCACGAAGGCCAGGGTAAGGACGCCACTCGCCCCTTCCCCTTCTGCCCTGAACCAGGCTGGAGATTTGGGCTCCGTCCATAAAACACCTAAAGTTAAAGGGACCTTCAAAGATCATCTAATCCCACCCCTTCTTTTACAAAAATTGAGGAATGGGGTCCCCTAACATTAAGGGACTTGTCTGAGGACTGGCTGCTGGCCAGAGGCAGAGCTGGGAGGCTTGTCCCAGGCCCTTTCCCTCCCCCATACGGACCCAGCAGGATGCCGTGCTGCCGGTGCTCCCATGCTGCATGGAGCTGGGGGCAGCCACGTCCAGAAGACAAGACAAAGCATGGAGGAGGTATCAGAGGAGGTCACCAACATACATCAAAACCTTGGAGGACGACAAAAGATTGTGGAAAGAGACTGGGATGGGACAAAGAAGGGCAAACTCTACAAGTTGGTTATATACATCTTATGTATATCAAGGACAGCACAAATAACTTGTTCGAGCTCCTATTATAGTCCTCATTGTGATTCAGTATGAATATTTGCTTATGCAGGTGTTTTTCTCTAGCCTGTGAGTCCCTTGAGGGCAGGGTCTATATATTATTTATCTTTAGATCTGTGGCAAAATCCCTGACTCAGGAAATGTTTGGTAAAGGAATAAATGAATGTCAGCAGGGCTTATGGGTCAGGACCTCTAGAGTTCTGTCCCCAGCTCTGCCGCTCACCAGCCATAAAGCTAGGGCAGGGAACAAAAACGTGTGCATAATGACAGTCCTCACTTCATGGAGCCACGTGAGGATTAAATGGGATCAAGCATCCCAAGTGCTCGATAAATATTAGCTGTTTTTATGACCATGTTGAGGAAGCAGAGCCAAGGGGAAGTTAAGTTCGGTGACCTAAGAATGGCACACAACGCAGGGAGAGGCTCAGGCTTGGGGCTGTTGCATGTCTCAGTTTCCCTCATCGTCCCCACCTTCCTCTCCCTTGCCACTGTCACTTCGGGAATGTATCTGATCTTCTTTAGTTGAGGATTGAGGCAACCTTGCCCATCTCCTGTCTGTGCTGTCATATGAATCCCTGCTTTAGAGAATGACGCAGGCAATGAGCATCTCTGCCCTTTTTTGATTCTGCAAATGGGGGCATTTCCTACTCCATGGCACCTGGGAGGAGGTCATCTGGGACCTTGGCCTTCCAGAATCAAATAACACGATGATGATAGTGAGCCATGCCATGCACCTGCTCCTAAGGGCCTTGGACAGGGTAACAGGCCAAGCCAGGGAATGTCAGTCTCCCACCTCTACTACACCAGACAAGGTGAGAGACCATATGAAGGCAGGTGGGCAGGTGGGCAGGGACTGCCCCAGCAGTCAGAGGCTGCCTAAGACACAGTGGCAGCCCTCCCAAGCAAGGGCCAACTCTGAGTGGGGAAGAATGAATAGTTGATAAACACCTTCCATTTGATAAGGACTGTGCTAAGCTAAGAAGTGGCCTGGGGTCTGTGGCCCTTCTTTGGTGTCTTCCCTGTCCCATCTTTTGACTTGCTGGCAAGCTGTAACTCCTCTTCACCAGGCAGAAAACAAGAAAGATACATTTGAACTAGATCCTGAAGTTCCTTACATGACAGCCTACAGGTTTTTAGGTTTTCTCCAGCATCTGATCGGGGGTTGCTAAACATTTCAGAGCAGGGATCCAAGCTGATCAAAATTCTGTTTTCAAGAGACAATTTGTCAGATGTGTTCAATGGAATCGTCATGCAAGGATGGGGGTGGGAGGGAATTAAGAACCTCAAGAAGAGCCACTGGGGACAGGGGTGTGCAAGGAGAAGTCCCCAGAAGCCTCCCGAGGCCCTCCCCTGTGGTCTTATTGGCCAGAATCAAGTCACATGGCCACATCTGGCTGCAGAGGAGGCTGGGAAAGTAAGCACTAGGTTTCCGTCTTTACTGTGAGGATGGCTATGGGCCAGGCAGCTAGCAATGTGGTCACAAACAGACCAAGCAGCAGGCCTCAGGAGATGCAAACTTGAACCAGGAACCAGAGAAAGTCCCTGTGTTCCAGCCTAGCTGGTTAAGTGCGGAAGGGTTATAAGGAGTAGACTAAGTTGGGCCCAGGAGACAGTTCCTCCAGGTGGTGAGTTGGAAATGGAGCTTTGACAAAGGCAATGCCCTGGGGCTTGCAAGAGAAAAACAAGGAGGGTTCTGCAAAGAGGGAAATGGTAGCAGGGACACTAGGAGAGGGATATAGAGGACAGATACTCGGCTGCCGGGAAGAACCGACTTAGAGGACACACTGCAATTGATGAAGCTTCGCCAACATGGAAGCGGCAAGGCTTCAAACAGAATGAGGTGCTTAGATGTCATAAAATAAGAAAGAGAGACCCAGTTATCTTTCCTGAACTGGAGAGGATAACAAAGTGTTGTGTGAGAAAAATCGATCTTGTGAGCACTAGGGCCTGTCGCCTAATGTAAGGAGTTCCTCCCTCTGGAGAAACAGAGTCTTCTAACGATATGTTGATCTTCAGAGCCTCGAAAATATTTTCATATCTGCTACTGTCACTCTTTGGAGGAGGGTTAAGAAGATTAATCCCCGTGGCAGACAAGGAAACTGAGATTCAAAGAAGTTAAAAATAACTTCCTTGATATATGAATGGCCAAATAAGCACATGAGAAATGTCCAGCATCATTAGTCATTATGGAAATGCAAATTAGAACCACAGTGAAATACCACTGTGGCCCACTATAATGGCTAAATTTGAAAAGACTGACAATGCCAAGTGTTGGCAAGAAAGTTGAGCAATTAGAACTCTCATATATTGATGGTGGAGTGTGAAACTGTACACTCACTTTGGAAAAGTTTGGAGTTGTGGGTTTTAAAAAAAAATAAAGTTAAACATACTCTTACCCTATGACTCAGGAATTCCGGTCCTTGCTGTTTACCCAAGAGAAATGAAAACCTATGTCCACACAAAGACATTTATCACAGCTTTATTTGTAATAGCTCTGAACTAGGGGAAAAAAACCACCAAATGTCCATCAATAGGTGACCAGATAAAAATCTGTGGCTATCCATACAATGGAATACTATTTATCGACAAAAAGGAACAAACTACTGCTGCGTGCAACAAGGTGGATTATTCTCAAAAATGTGCTGAGAAAAAGAAGCCAGATGTAGGAGAGAATGTACAGTATGATTCCATTTGTATGAAATTCTAGTACAGGCAAAACCAATCGATAATGAGAGAAAGCATATCAGTTGTTCCCTGAAGGGACTATTCGGGGTGATGGAAATGCTCTACTTTTTATGGGGTGGTGTTTGCATGGGTGTATATACATTTGTCAAAACTCATCAAACTAAAAACTGAACACTTAAAATGGATGCATTTTTTAAAAATGTGAGTTCTATCACAGTAAAATTGGTTTAAAAAGGGAAAGGAGTACTTCTTGCTTGCAGTCCCCCTTGCTTGCTTGCTGCAGAGTGGGCTTTGAAGAGGGGCCCATGGGGATACCAGAGCCTGTGAGCATGAGCTTTGGGGGGCTGGCCAGGGTGAGAAGGGCAAAGACGGGTGCGCCCCAGAGCAAGGACCTCAGGGGACAATCAAGTCAGTCACAGGGGAGCAGAAAGAGAAAGCAGGCAGAAAGTGACAAAGGCAGGTGGCAAAGGCAGCAGGAGAAAGAGAAGGAGGGAGAGGGCTGCAGGAAGGTGCGTGGGGTCCTCCTGCCAAGGAGCTCCGTAGGGGGCATTAGGCGTCACAGGCACCCCAAACAGAGGCAGTGGCTTCTTTCAGGAGGCGGGATCCAAAACGCTGCTCAATGTCCTCTAGGAAGGACACCAAGGTCCCTCTGAACAGGATTTATGTAACAAGGACAAGGAACCAAAGGAGAAGTGTGACTGTCACCCAGGGAAGTGGCATATGCCAGTGGCGGTCACCAGACCCAGCCGTATGGGCTTGCTGGCCTTCAGTGGCTTCCTGGAAGCCCCTGGTGAGCCAAATGTCAGGTACACCTAGGAATGCTGTTTGCACCATGTGAGAGGGTGGCTGGTATCAGAGTGTCTTTGTTTTCTCCCCATCAGAAGGACCTACACTGCAAGACGTCATCCTAATAGCTAAGCCAGCTAGTCCAATTTTTTTAAAAAGTAAAATTTTGACAGCTTCACACTCCTTTTTGTTTCTTAGTGTCCTAATTGTTACAGAGGAATCAATGTGTAACATACAGACATCTTTTTTCCATTGAGATGGAGTTTAACAATCCAGCCTATTAACTGTGCTGCCAGGCTTTGCCCCTCCAGGGAGAGGTGGAGCAGGTGGCAGCAGTCTGGAGTCACATTTATTTGGATTGTTCCACTTTAGCGTATGTTTACTAGCAAGTTGTTTGGCCTGTCTGCATCTCAGTTCCTATAAAGTAGGGTACTGGGCTAGATCAGATCCCAGATGCTCCCTCAAGGTCTTTCTGGCTCTGATGACAATCTCCACTAGTCATTTTGACAGTCAGTGCTGCAGATGCAGCAGCCAAGTGCTGCTGGTGAGCGAGTGATCTCATTGGCTGGTGTCCATGCACTCATTAGGCACCAATAGTGTGTAATCAACGCATTAGAGATTTCTTGGGGAGAAAAATGGTTTCTTCCCTTGAGGGCCTTATGATCTGCTAAAGAAAGACATTCTTGAGGAAATACATGAGAATAATTATAAAGGAGAGAACTATGGATCAATGAACATATATCAAAGCTTTGACAACAAAGATCTTTGCCACCTCACACGAATGTGAGGGATGCTATAATTATTAAAAAGACAAGGACTATGAAATTAGGTCACTAATTAGGACTATGAAATTAGGTCACTAATCTCAAACATATAATTATGTTTGAGATTGCAGCACATAGTGGTTGGGCCACTTTGCACGTGATATGGGAACACTGGGTCTGAGCAGGGCCTTGACATAGCAAGGTACTATTTCTCACTTTGTTATTCTTAAAAAACTTTTTTTAAGGTAAGTTCTTTATTAATACAGCTGCCCACGATAACATTAAAAGGCAAGGTTTAGAGAAATAAACACCTACCTATGGCAGTTACATGGGTCACCAACACATAGCTGTTCTGAATCCAGCCAAAAACCGATATTATCGGAAAGCTTGATTGGACCCCTCCCCTGTACCTCACCCCCCTGCTGCTCTGAGGAGCCCAAAGGCTCAGGACTTTGCTAGCTCTGCTGGAGGTCAGAGCCTCATGGCCTCAGCCTCTGGGTCACAACCAAGAAGGCCACTTCCACGTCTGCATTCAGTTGGTGGGGTTGGGGAGGGGAGCCCTTGGTTAACTTTTCCAAGTTACTTGTTCTCAGCAGCTGCTTCCACGGAGGGGCCCACAGCCAAGGAGCACACAGGACAGGGTACACACAGCCAGGATGCCATGGAGACCTATTTTCAGTCTTGTTTCCTCACCCGTTGCTCTTCTATTTTCCTCTCTGAATGACCTCAGGCCGAGCAGCCACTACTTTTACAAACCACATCTAGCACAAAACATGCAGTTACAATAATCTCAGCTTCCACCAGAAACAACCACCACATGGCTTGGGACAGAAATAAAAAACCTATTTAAAGATCAGGACGTGGCGAGAAGCTTTGCTGGCACCCACCAGAAACTATATGTTTGATTGATTTGCTCCTCATGTCAAATTTTTTTCCCATATTTTTCTCCTTCTAAAAATGCCATGAAAACATAGTTATCTCACTTAAGTAAGTGAAATATAAATTATATTTAATTGAAATTATGACTTTACTTTGTTTTAATTTCTCGCCTGATTTCTCATTATGCTCAGCGCTAAAAATGTAAACTTTCTCATTACAGTGAATGTATTTCCTAGGAGTAAAATTTTTAAATTTTTTAAATAAGAAGGCTATTTTTTAAAGAATTCAAAATTGCTTTATTTTCTTTTAAGATTTTGTAAATAAAGTGTGCACTCACTGTAGGAAAAATACACATATGCTCACACACACACACGGTGTCTTTATGCCAGTGGCACGTCACAGTCACCCAGGAGTCTCCAAAAATCCTGAAGCCTGGGTCCCGCGCCCAGAGACTCTGATTTAATTGGTTTGGGCTGCTACCTGGGTAGCAGTAGTGACTTGAAAGGTCTCAGGTAATTTAAATGCACAGCCAGGCCTGAGAGCCACTGCTCTGTAGAAAGACATGAAGGGAGCCTCATGAACATCACCTATGTGTCATCCCCTGGAGATGTTGCTTTCGGATTTCAGTGAAGTCAAACAGGGAAGTCATCCACACAGTCACCTGGCATGGGCTGCTGGGACTCCGTCAAGAAGTGAAGACCCTTGGAACCCACACCTGGCAAGGAACACCAACCTGTGAATCCTCCAGGTCTCCAGTCCCAGAGGAGATCCTCCTCCCTTTGTCCTCCCTCAGGAATCAGGGTCCTGCGATATGTGTGGCACTGCCTGTCCCTATCTCCCAGGAGACCAGAGAAGGCAAAAAAAGCAAACATCCAGGCAGCATTTAGAGTTTGCAAGACATGGGTGTGAAAATGGTGGTGGGTGCAAAACCACGGGAAATTCCACGAAGACTCCAGGTCACTGTATCATCTTCCTTAGTTGACCCCACCACCAGCAAAGAGTGCTCAGCTAGACCCAGAGCTGCTCCCAGGGTGCGAATGTTGGGTGACTAAAGCAGGGATGATGCTGGAAGCACCATGGTCCAGCAAGGGGAAGAGAAGGGCTGGACCATCAGAGGGAAAAGGAGGAATTACAAGGTGGATGCAAGACTGGAACAAATCTAGCCACCCCATGGCCCCGAATTCCTTATGTTGGCTGGAGTTAGCCATCTGCTCAGGAAGACTGGTCCCCTCAAGCTTCTCACTGAGCAGGATGTCTGGGTTCACTGGAGTAGATGCTGATGACCTAGAGCCACAGACTGCATCTCGTTGGAGCCCTGTGCAGAAGGGTGGAAATGTTTTGAGTCATTTAACACAGTCACTCGCCACATAACCAACTTTACAAAAATCTCATTCAAATGTCTCCATTCTTTCTCCCATGGCCCCTTGTCAATTCTCATTTTTGTCCCCAGAAATTCATCTCTGGCCCTCATCTCGCAAGCCCTAGTTCAACCGTGCAGTTGGCCAGCCCTACTCATCTTTGAAAGCAGATCGGCGAGGACACATTTTAATCAAGCATGCCCGGGATGTCTCACACCCACACACATACCCACCACGCTTTCACTCCACAAAGCAGGTTTCTTTCCAGGCAGGATGTGGCAGACGTTGCTGATGCCTGTTTGGCCATCATTCGGCAGACTGCCTGGCCAAAAGAAATGTCCCCAGGCACCAGCAATGAATCACGACTGGTCTAAGTCAGTCTCTTCCCTGAAGGAGCCTTTGTAGACATTCTTGTCCTAATTGCTTCCTGCCACAAAATTTTAATGCCACAGATATGCTGTATGTCTCTTTATGTACTTTATACATAAACACAGTAAGACATTTTTTATCCCAAGAATAATTTTTACCCCCTTTGAGGGTGCTATCACCCTCATTGAGGATGCACGTGCTACATCAACAAACCAGTTGCTTTGCCAGTGATTGGTCTGGGGCTGGCATCGTGGTCTCTCACGTGAGGATTTGGTGCTTGGAACTGCAGCTGCCATCTTGTGACCCATAGGGGTGGCAGAGGAAGGACAGAAAAAGCCCACGCCCTGTGAAATCACTGGGCCACTCAACAGTCATAACCACGGCCTGCTTCCAGACTTCGTAAGTGTGGCAGTAAATGCCTTAAGCCATTACTTCCAGGGTCCTCTGGGCCTTGTAGCCCAAACTGCCTAACTGAGAAATGGGACTTCCCTTTTCTTTCAATAGTACATTTTCTGGAGGCGGCTAGAGCGAGAAGGGACAAAGGGAAGTTGGCTTGGTGGGGTCCAAGCACTTAATGAGGGAACAAGGCATTAACAAGGGATGTGGTCAGGCGCCCGGAAGACCGCACCACGGAAGCTGCGCTAAAGAGTCGGCCACTGCTGCTGCCGTACACAGCGGCCCACTGTGAAATGCTAGAATTTGTCTGCACCCTTGTTTCATGTAAATAAATGAGGAAAGATGATAGCTGTTTCTGAGCTCAGAGTGTTTTTCTGAAAGTGATTTCCCCAAAATAAAAGTGCTTTTGTTCCTGCTCTCTGCACGTCTTACCCAGTGGATCGGGCGCCCAGGCTGCGCACTCACTTGTCAGACCCTGCGTCGCTCAGGTGCATCGGTTGCCCTCACCCCAGCTTTCCCCTCTCCACCCCCACTGTGAATGCTTCCAGCGTGGGGAGCGTGAGACATGATGACAGGCCCTACCATGTATTCTGCTGCGGATCTTGTGGCTAGTCTTCCACGCAGACCCCTGCACCAGCCGTGAACAGGTGGAGCAGTTATTCAGAGACCACAGAACAGGAGAGCCGAAGAAAGCCTGGGGAGTGGGCATCCTGGCCTGATGTGTTCACAGAAGGAGGAGCGTGGGGACCCAGAGAGGTGAGCACGGGGAGGCAGTGGGCCAGCCCACCCCCTCACTTCACAGATTGGAACACCAAGCCTCAGAGAGGTCACAGCACGATGATGATGGTCCCAGGAGCAGAGCCATTGCCTCTTGTTTTCCCATCTGATGTCCTTTCCACAGCTGCCTGGGGCTGTAGTTCCTGTGGTCCTCTGTGCTGTACTGGGATGTCCTGAACCATCATTTGCCTCTGCTGTCGTTTCCCCGTGCACCTGTTCATAGCTCATCTCCCTAAGCACACTGCAGGCTTCTCAACAGCTGGGATAATGACGCTCCCATCTTGGGATCCCTTGTAGCACGTGTAGCCCACTAAGCACCCAAGAACCAGTCACCTTCATTTCTAAGCAGCTGACTGGTAAAGAGGCCAGACACAATGAGCTAGTGAAATATCTGGGAACATTTTCACCCCAGATTGATATGTAGGGATACACATAATACCCCCAGAACCTGAGTCTCCAACTTCTCATCTACTGGTTGGAAATGATGCTGTGTATTTATGTAAATATCAGAATCATATGATCCCAGGGCTGGAAAGGGCTCTCTGTATTCTCACTTATCTTTCAATTGCCTCTTATAAATCCTTCTTTGAAGCTGTCTCCCATTTAGCCAAAGAAGAAGTTGAGGAAGAGGGACGGTTCCAATATATTGCCCTGAATCTGTGTTAAGAGACCAGCCCCACTTCTCTTGACCACCCTTCCCCCCCACCCCATTGGGATCTCTCCCCTAGGCAGCTCTTCCTCAAGATTTCCCTAAGGAAAAGCTTGGGGAAAAGTCTGCAATGGCTGCTGGGATGGGCACTGAGCAAAGTGAGTTGCACATACATTATCTGTTCTCTGGACATAAGCAAGGCAAGACGGACCCTGATGATGGGGCAGCATGAAGGGACACATTTGTAAACAATGCAAATATTAAATACTTTTGTCTGAGCATGTGGCAAGCTGAGAGGAGAGGAGGCAGGTGGGCCAAGCTGTGTTCCTGCAGAAAAGGCATCGGCCCCATGTTCTGGCTCTGCCACCAGCTGTGCAGCTTCAACTAAAGTCTCTTCTCGTTCATCTTTTCATCTTAAAATATGTGATTGGATAAGGAGATCTTGAGGTCCATCTTCTAGTTCTTCCATGCTAAGATTCTCTACATTTGGGGAAGGAGTGGAAAGCAGTGAGACCACAGCAATGCTAGTAACAGTGGCAGTAATAATGGACAGCATGAACACAAGCACTGCTCTTAACGCATCCCACGTTCTGTTCCTCTCATCTCACAGCGTGTTGTGTTTAAGGTGTAGGTGCTGTTAGCAATCCCCATTTCACACACAAAAAAGCTGAAAGAGACCCAGACAAATAAAGCACTCAAAGTTATCACCCATCTAGTAAGTGATGCAGCTGGGATTTGAACTCAGGCCGTCTAAATGTACCACCAGGAAGCCTCTGTGGAGGAGCCGGGCTGCTTTATACCCCCAGGAAAGGAGAGGGGAGGGGAGGCTCCCAGGTTCCCAAGGCTGGGGAACAGCTCGAGCACCAGCAGCAGAAGGAGATGGGGAGGGGAGGAAGAGGAAGAGGAGGAGGAGAAGGTTGAGGAGGAGGAGGAGGAGGAGGACGAGGAGGAGGCCACTCTTCTGTTTAGGGCACACACATACCTTGCCGATTAGCAATGATGGGAAAGGAAACACAGTGAGGGCCCTTGACAGCTTAATGGGGTTTTAGAAAAATACACAACTATATTTTTAAACTTTTTTTTTCCATTCGAACATTTTTAGCTTCAAGTTCTGGACTGAAATAGCAACTGTCTTAGATAACTCTTCATCCTTAGGCTCCCACGTTTGAAAACGGTCTCAGCCTACCCCGAGGAAAACAGAGCCAGAGAGAGGCTACACAAGCCCAGCCATAGATAATATAATGTCTGGCACCAAGACAGTAGATGCTGCCTGAATGGATACATGGTGGATGCATGAATGGATGGATGGATGGAGGGAGAAGGGATACGATGGAAAAGCAAGAAAACGTGTTTAGCCACAAGATTCTCCTGATGATTAAAAGTAGACCCCTCTGGAAAGATGCACTGTTTGCCACTGACCTGACCCCGGTTCACAGTTGAAGAACTGATAGTTATCTAAGCCCTTCTGTAGCTACCAGGGGCTGGCCTCTGAGAAGCAGTTTTAGCCAAACCTAGAGACAGAAGAGTACTGACAGTTCAGCTCCCAGCCACTAGTCCCATCTCCAGTCACTTCTTGAATCTTCTGAGCACTCGGGATGACTCTTACATTTAATAAACACACTGTGGCAGAGTCCACAGTCTGGTTTGATCAACACCCACTCCAATCCCCTTCTGCCTTGCCTCTACTGCAGAAAGTAAGAAATGAATACTCAACTTCCCACCCTCCCTTACAGGTAAGGTACCAGATGACATCATTGGTTGGTTCAAAATAGGCAGAAGTCCTAGAAAAGGACTGCCACCAAAATAAATGGGCAAAGCTTTGTTCATCATTTTCCTCTTCTCCCTACCTGGAATGCTGACATAATATTTAGAGGTTCAGCAATCATCTTGTGATGAAGAGGAGAAATGACTTGATCTAAGGATGTCATAGCAAGAGGATACAAAGAGGTGGGTTTCCAATGGCTTCATTCAGCTGCCACACCAGCCCTGGGTTCTTTCCATCTGGTCTTCCAGTTTCAGGATAAAGATGAGCTCCTTACTTGTTTAAGCCACTGGGTTAGTGTTTTCTGTTTCTCCCTGCCAAACGCAATCTTAACTGATACACTCTTCATGCATGTTAGGCCTTCATACCTTTGTCCATGTGATGCCCCCTGCCTGAAATGCTATTCTCAGCCTTTCTCACTGAAAAGTAGACACTAGGCCAGGCATGGTGGCTCATGCCTGTAATCCTAGCCCTTTAGGAGGCTGAGACAGGAGGATCACTTGAGGCCAGGTGTTCGAGACAAGCCTGAGCAAAATAGCAAGACCCTGTCTCTACAAAAAACATAAAAATTAGCCTGGCACAGTAGCATGCACCTGTAGTCTCAGATACTTGGGAGGCTGAGGAAAGGGGGATTGCTTGAGCCTAGGAGTTGGAGTTTGCAGTGAGCTATGGTAGCACTACTGCACTCCAGCTTGGACAACAGAGCAAGATACTGTCTTAAAAATAAATAAATATTTTTAAAAAGAGTAGACAATAAATATTTAAAATGTAGAATTAAATTGGAAGTGCCATGAAGTAGGACTGAGCAATACAGTCTCTTAAATGCCACTCCCCACCCTACCCAGAATCTTCAATTTCTCCGCATCTGAGGGTTCCAACCCCTTTGTCTAAAATATAGTCAGGTCACACCCAGTCTTGAACAAACTTTGGTTTGCTGCTGCTTCCTCTTTAAGTTACCAATTTCCTCTACCTGTGCGCTCTGAGACACTGTACTTGGTTCTCCTCCTAAAGGGAGTATGGTAAAATGTAAGGAAAGTGGAACATACTGGGGTCAGATCTGATCTCTGAACTTCTGGACCTTCTTCTGTAACATGGGTATAGTCATGTTCATGTTTACAGAGCTGTATGTAGTATGAATTAAGTGTGGTAATGTATTTATGGTGCATGGCACAGTGTAGGTGCTTGATAAATATCAACATTAGTTCCCTCGTTATTCTGATGGTTTCTGTTTCCTTCCTTCCTTCTTTCTTTCCTTCTATTTTTTTTTCTCTTTCGGTACTGTCTACTGAGCACATTCTAGGCACTGGGCCAGTTAGAGCTACAAAGTCAAATTAATCCCGATTCCCCTCCTCCCTTCACTCCTCAGTGTGATCCACTCCAGGGTTTAATCCTTAGTCACATTTGCACTTCCAATACTTTCTTCCTTAACGATCTCACCCACCTTCACAACTTCAAGCTTCTATTTGTAGTGAATCAACCACTTTCAAATTTCCAAACCGAGGGCTGACTTTTGTCCTAGATGGCCATGCCTCATTCCCAGCTCCCTGGAGACCTCTCCCCCAGAGGTCCTGCAGTCAGCCGCACACCTTTTGCTTCCATGAAACACTCCATAAACATAGGTATCTGCCCAACAGCCCTGAGGGGTGGTGAGGAACGGGCATGGTGGATATCACCACTTTCATCAAATAATGCGACTGTTAAGCCACAAGATGCTCTCAGTTTCTTAACAAAATTATATTAAAATTGGTAGGGTGTCTGGTTGTGATGCTGTGAATGAACCAGTGCAGTGGAGTCCCTTGTCTGGAGGGCGAACCTTGGCTCCCAGCTAGAAGGAAGATAGAAACTGGGCAGAGCTGAGTCTACACTCACAGCCTCCGCAGCCTATTTGGGGAAATCTGGGCTGCAGCCTTCTGGGAGCACCTTCCTTGTGCAAAGAGGGAACACATTCGTCCCTTCCTTTGGGGCTGAGCCTCAGGCCTTGGCAGTGCTCGGAAGCTCCTCCCCCACTTCTCCACTTAGATGCTCCCTAAATGCCTAATTTGCTCCCACCAGCCCCGGCTCTCTGCAGCAATACCCCGGAGGCCCCACCACGTGCAAGATGGACACTTTCTGCAGGAGGCCTCGCCCATCCTCAGGGCCCTTCTCTCTTCTCGGGGATTGCCGTGCCACCAGTCAGCCCCCTTGCTCAGCTCCCCAGCTGACCCACCGCAGAATGGCAGAGGGCAGAGGACAGAGGGCAGAGGGCAGAGGGCAGAAAATAACTCATGGGAACCAAAAACAAAACCCCACTGGAAACACAAATGGAAATGGCTTTGGGAAAAGGGTCCTGGGATGCTTGGTCTATTAATAAAGATGAGTGTGCCTCAGCCTTTTGCTCCCAGGGAGTCCGTGGCTGGGTGTGCTTATTCTTGGGAAAGCCCAAGCTTGCCAGCTAAAATGTGCCCTGGACACTACTCGCTCTGAAAGCCTCTCCCAACACATACACACACACACACACACACACACACAGAGGCATGCACACAGATACACACAGGCACACATGCACATGCATGCACACAGATACACACAGGCATGCATGCACACACATGCACACAGATACACACACACACACTTTTTGTCTATCAAGTCTTCTAGGCGCTGCCTTACCTTTAACCTCTGTTGGTCCCTGTCAGGGAAGAAGTCCCAGAACAAATGGTGGCGTGAGGCCCAAATGTTACTGATTATGAGGGTTTGTCAACTCCTGAGGACCCCCCGCCCCGCCCCCATCTCAGCCTTACTTGGTTGGAGGTAACTATGTCTTTGTATTTACCCTCTATGATCCTGGGAAGATGGAACCACCAGGACTTGTCCTATAATCTGATCAGGGACACACACACTTGTTCACATATTGGTGGGAAAAAAACCCAGAACTTCCATTCCTCAGAGTTGTCTGCTGTCATCAGCTTGAGGGACTTTGGTAGCCAGCGGCTTTACAATTTCCACTCCTTGCTCTCATTTGCCACCACCTCTCTCTTCTTTACCCCCAACACCATGTCCTGCCCCAGGGAATACTCAGGAATGGCCTGTGCCAGAATAGCCAGCCCTTCCCAGCTCACATCTTGGAAAACAGCATGTGAACCAAGTAGCACCTCTCAGCTGTGAAGAAGCGGTTGAGTCACAGCCTCAGAAATGAGGTCCTGAGAGTGAGATGGGTGCACACAGGGGCACTGCCCGGCCCCTGTCTTCAGGCGAGACAGCATCATGCCCATTGCACAGATGAGGCTACTGAGACACAAAAGCCTCTATGTGGAGCAAAGCTAACTTAGGCTACACGTCTGCTGGATCGGGCTGCTTCCTGAGTGTGTCACAGCCTCGGGAATTGGCCTGGCCCTTCATCTCTGACACGCTCTGAGTCCACCTGGTGGGAATGGGGGCACAGCATCCCAACCATCCCACCCTCCAACAGCACGTGGGAACTCTGTGGCCTAGTTCAGGGCTGGCTGGCTATTTAGATCAGAGACATCAGACTAGGGGTACAGGGTCAGTCCAAGCACCTGTGATGCCTGATCACAACAGTCATGAAGACAAACACAGCTTGGCCAAGTAAACCAGGAGGCCCTTGTGGTGGGGATGGTCACAGTAACAATGCATGCTGAGCGCTGCCTCCTTTGTCTTGTTCAGTGCACACAAGTGCCCTAGGGGGTGGGTGCTTTTTTGATCCTCATACTGCAGGCAAGGACACTGAGCCTTAAAGAAGTTGAATTACTTGCTGAAGGTTGCCCAGTTATTAAATGGAAGAGTGGAGATTTAGAGTCCAGACTGTCTGCCTCAAAAGCGCCTGTTCTTTAACGGCTGCGCTTGTCATGAGCCGCACTGCAAAGCCAAAGAACCCCGGTCACAGAGTTGCAGACTTCCAGCACTACATGGACCCAGCCCAGACACCTCCTTTGTGCATGGGCCCACGGCCATTCACAGATTGGTGGCCACACAGGACCTTGGCCCCAGGCCCCTATTGTCTGCAGCTCTGTCCTCCTCTGCTCTGGCTGCTGGTGGCTAGATTCCCACCACCCACCCTTCCCACAGCCCCAAGGGCCTTTCCAAGGCAGGAAGCATAGTTCTAGAAGGAATTGGGATTTAACATGGTCTCAAGCACACCACCGTTTCTGCTGGAGACTGAACAGATGATCCACACACATCACAAGGACTCACAATATTAATAATTTAATAAATGGATTGCTGTGGGAGGTCGTAAAATCTCCTAATCTTGAAAACTTTAAAATGTAGATATGTTTATATCCATTGGAGACAGCTGAGACCAAAGCTAAAGGGATGAACTAGCTCCAGCGTTTTTAACCTCATCCAATCCCATGCCTTTCTTTCATAATAAATATGTTGTAACACCTCCTATGTTATCCTGAAATGAAATTCATAAAAATATAAACTACTCATATATACAATTTTTAAGATTCAATTTAATGCCTTAATAATAATATAAAAGGAGAAATAAAAGGAAAGAATTGTGTGTGTGTTTATATATTCAATTATACATTCAGTATGTAAATTCTCAACCACCATTACACTAAAAGACACAAGGAGAGATGTTTGGATCTCTATATAGACTTACCATGAAAGCCACAGCTACATAGGCAGGTTGATAGCAAGTATTATCTCCTCGGTGACTCCAACACAAGAGTGGGGTTCCCATCAGTGATGTGATTTTATGAAGCAATGAATGACTGTTAGTAAAGCGCAGATTAAAATAAAGAACAGCAGTTGTATTCCTGGAATGCTTGATATATATTAAAACCATGCAAAAATACTGTGGGGTTATATGTAATATGAAGTTAGAGGTTTCAGGGTCAGAAAACTACCACCAGAGTTTTCAATACACGGATGTCCGGAGAAACATTGGAACGACAGGTGGGATGGAGAACAACTCTTTTTTTTTTTTGAGACAGAGTCTCACTCTGTTGCCCAGGCTAGAGTGCCGTGGCATCAGCCTAGCTCACAGCAACCTCAAACTCCTGGGCTCAAGCGATCCTTCTGCCTCAGCCTCCCGAGTAGCTGGGACTACAGGCACGCACCACTATGCCCGGCTAATTTTTTACATATATTTTTAGTTGG